>CAUYQU010069585.1:0-16411 GCA_963574635.1 Cheracebus regulus
TTTTAAAAGTGACCACATAATTGGAAGTAAATCACTCCTCAGCAATTGCATAGCATTCCACAGGTTTAAATAAAATATTGGTTGGCTGCTTATTTGTTATTTTCATCCCCTATTCCTCCCTGTCTCCATTGTTAAGCACAATTATTGGCATAAAAGAGGTTTTTAATACCCATTTTTAAACTGCATTCTAGCCTGGGCAATAAAACAAGAATCCCGTTCTCTCTCCCTCTTTCTCTTCCTCTTTCTTTCTCTCTGTCATTCTTTTTTTTCTTTCTTTTGCTATTTCTTTCCTTCTCCTTTTCTCTCTTTTTCTTTCTTTCAAAAAAAAAATAATGAAGAAATTTGTTGATAATCACAAATTGGAAATTCTTCCCAAAGTCTTGATTTAGCTTTCTTCAAATGTCTGCCAACCAAGATAAGAAATGAGGTAAAAGTACCTAAAACTAATCTAGACTCAGAGCAGCTTTTTATTCAGGCAAAGAAGTGACAGGTATATTGATTGTCTAACCAAAGAAGAATAGACTCATAATTGACCTTTGTTTAGAAAATAACCTCTCTTCCTTTCCACAAAATGATTTCTTTTTGAATTACCATACACAATATACAAATACTGCTTTAAGTTATGTTCCTAATCAAAACTCAAAGCATTTTATACCTCTACAATACATTCATAATTTACAACACATTTGTACCTTTTTCTATTGATATTTTACTGTAAACAGCCTATTTCCAACTTAGGGTCTATTATTATGTCTGAAAAAAAGTGAAATGAGAGCAATCAAAGTTTGGAATAGTGAGCTCTGGGACTCTTAGGAACTGTAAAATTCATTCTTAAGAAGACTAATCCCACGTAGCACTAAATTATTCCAGTGACCTTGAGAACTTGCATGTTCTGTATTTCACATAATCTTATTCACAGCTCTTGTTTATATATAAAGTTGAAAGACTTATGTAGCTAATATATCTGCCTTATTTAAAATACATAACAATTTTTCTGTTAAATTTAAGCTTCATCATATTAAATACATTGAAATAAAAGCCTTTGCTACTGTAATTTCTAATTTTTTTGTACCTATTCTGAATAGATGAATAGCAACATCTTTATCCCTTATATATGATCACCACCTAAACTTTATTATTTTAAAAGATACTTTCTAATTTATAGTATGTAGTGGTATGTTTAAATAAATATTTCATCTTTTAAAAATTCCCTAGAGATTTTTGTTCATAGCTACATTTAAAATACTTTGTTTGATATCTTTACAATGTATCCAATTTCCTGAATTTAAGATCAGAGATCTTAAATTCAAGATCCAGATCTTAAGAACAGGGAGACAATGGGAAAGGTGTTAGGGAAGGGAGGTGCAGAAATCAAGTAGTGAGACAATGATCCGTTGAGTTCTGGCTAGAAATGGGAAGAGATGTCAATCTGGAAGAACATGGTATACTTTTATTGTCTAAAAATATGGGAGCTTGCTATCTAAATTCATTTGTTCTAATCTTCAGAAGATGGCAAGTATATCTTTCAGCCTAATTGTGTTCACCTGCTACCATATAGGTGGGAGGGCTCCCTGGGACTGCATGAATAAATAGAGAGCTGAGAAAAGTCATCACGCTCAGGTCCAACAGCTGAAAAAAAGTTTCTGCAAGGATTAACATTCACTGTGCAGTTAAATAATTCAGAACTGTAGTAGAAATTAGGACAATGAAGTCAATATTTTCCTAATTAATTAATTAACCCCCACCCATTGGTCCATCAGGCTTCTTCACAAATACCTTTAATTATGTAGCAGTGATGTCTAACCAACCAAATCATTTCCAGCTTTTAATTGCTCTGAATCTTGGAGAGCTCTTAAACATACTAAGACAGATGTTTCTTGCTGGATCTTTTTTTTCAGCTATAATAATTATCGTAATGTTTCACGAACACAAAAATCAGGCAACTGTGTTATTGTACATATCTGAGAGGACAGTTGTACAAGAGGAATTACTCGTGACAGATTTGTAAAATACTCTTTCTTGGGAAGATAGGAAGAGAAGGTAATGCTCTCCCCTGGTTCTGATTCCTGATAAGTGGCTTTCCTCCCCAAAGTGACATCTAATTTTCATACCTGATTTAATCATATAGAATTAAGATCAGGTAGTCTAGGCTGTAGTCCGAAACCCACCAGCCCTTTGCTCACTGAGATTTCTAAGCATAACATGTAAAAATGCAAATGTGAGTTTTGACTGAAAACAAAGGTACCCCATCTATAATTCAAAACAACCCAATGGGCTAGCAATACATATTCAGGTATTGCTTCTGCAAATAATGATAGGATTAATGGGACAACTGGCCAAGCCAGTTGTCTCAGTATAGATCACTGGGGATCACTGATATCTCTGGGGTGCAGAGTGGTCGAGTGTTGGGTTTCCTGTTGGTTAAACTTCCAGAGGGAGCAATAGATGAATGATGTGCTGACCATCATGCTTTAGTGACATGTCAGGACCTCCTTTGGGAAAATGTATTCTTCCCCCTCAAGTTGTGCTATTTTTCTTCTATTTCTCTTCTCTCTCTCTTCTTCATCAGGTCTTTATGTACTATCCTCTTCAGCCTGTACTTCCTTTTCATTTAGTTTGCATATTGTGCTCTCTGTCATAAGTGGCATAATCTTGACAGGAACTGTTAGTCACTGCTCAAGAGCCCTGCAGTTCCAAGGATACGCAAATGGATTTGGAGTTCAGGGATATGTTCACTGTCCCTTTGCCTCTGGACATGAAATTTTAACACACACAAACATATATTTGCAAGCATACCAATTTAAGCTAAGATACTTGACTGCTTACATCTATTTATATAACATATGTATTCCATGTGGTTATAAATAGTGCTTTTTTTCCCTTGTTCTGCTGTGAATAATTGTTTCTTTGTCAGCTTCTAACATAGCTGCATTTTGTGCTAATGACTCAAAAAGGCAAAATAAATATCCATATTTGTTTTATTTTTTGAGAGATGTATTTTCTAACTGTTTCTCATTGTCATGCAGTTAAGAGGCTTGTAGAATTACTTAACTCTATGGGAAAGATATTTTTAAGACTTTGCTTAAATTTTCTAGGATTGAAAATTCTTATCCACATGCCAGTCCCATTCTTCATGTTCCACTTTGGTTTATTTGGTTTAGAATATCTAGGTCATTACAAAGCCAGTGGGAACTAGCTCTAGAAATTTTACTTGTGAGGCTACTGACTTGAATTTTACCTTTCGTTAAATAGGGTAAAGACATCAAATACATGTTACAAATGAAATAACTTAATTGCCAACTATTCATAAGATATTAATTTTAATTTGCAGCTAATATGCTGCCAACCTAGAAAAGCTTTCACACCAGCAATGGCGCAGCACCTGATTTCATATGTCATGCTCTTCTTCAAGGGTTAGAGTGTTCATGTTCCTCCTTCTACCTGTGCATCCACCCACTAAGAAACCAGAGGAAAAGGGATTGCCAACCTTTCGAATTACCTTCGCATATTTAAAAACATATATATGTGCCAGACATTCAAAAGCCTTGCCAGGGAAAAGATGCAACAGCAAAATCCTGCCGAAAAGCAACAAAATTTTCTGCACTATTTATTTTGGAAAGGTGTGGTCTGGATGTCAAGTTGTAGGCACCATTGTCACTGTGCATGACTCCTTGGTTCTAGTGCTCTTAGGAGCAAGATATGTTGATAAAATTCCTTGGTAATATAACCTAATTTAAAAAATCAGTTTGACGTGTGCATTTTTTGAACACTGAAAATCATTAATAATAACCAAAATTGACAAATGTTCGTAAACATCTCTTTCATATGTCATTTAAATGCCAGTACAACATGAAAATCAATACTATTAATATAATAAAAATAGCTATCCTGTGCTATGTGCTATGCTAAATTTATATATAAATGTAAATACAAATTTATGCATACATATGAATTCAGTATATATTGTAAATTTTTGAGGGTACACACATATATATATGTTTATATGTGTATATATGTATATATATGTATGTGTGTATATCTATCTATACATACATATGTATATGCTCTTTCCACTTTATAAAAGATAAAAACTAAGTGAAAAGAATATGACATTGGGCTCTTAATAGATTTTATTATCTCCATTAATGGATGTGCAAATGGAGGCATGAAAGGATTATGTTGCTTATCTAAACTCCCACATCTAGGCAGCTGCAGATCAGCACCCAACTCCTGGTGCACAGCTAGTACTTCTCTCACACTCCACAGGCTTCATGAAAATTGTTTCCTGCAGACTTCTCATACTTCCTAATGTGATCACTTGGATCAGCCCTCTTAGAACACTATTAGAGTGAAAGCATAAGACAACCTGGTTCACAAACTAGAATGGCTCATCTAAAGACATCATTCTAAGAACAAAATGGGTTTGGCTTTGACTAAGTGCTGCACAAGTGACTGCCTTAGGCAGTGAGCCATGGCAGCAGAGCTGACAAAGTGGACTGTATACACAGGCCAACTCCTAACCCCTGAGGGTTTTAAATTCCCCAAAAGCCAAGTAATTATTTCAAGTGAACTATAGATATAATTAGGGAGTAGAAAGTGCAAGCATAAAGAAGATTAATATCATCCTAGAAAGAAATACAACTAATTTGAAGAAGCATCTTGACAAAGATCTCACATATACAACAGAAAAAACTTACTCATGGAGTTATTTTAAGGTAAATTCACAAAGAATGAGACTTGTGAGATCAGAAAGATGAAACTCTTTCAGTTAGAAACAATGAAAAGTAAGTGGCCTGAAGACTTTGTGGATATGACTATGCACTCAATAATAGAGTCATATCCACAAATAATAATTGCTCAGACCAATATCATAGAGCTGTTTTCCTATGTTTCTTTTAGAAGTTTCATAATTTGGGGTCTTATATTTAAGTTTTTAATCCATTTTTAGTTAAGGTGTGAGATAAGGGGTTAATTTCATTCTTCTGCATGTGTACATCCAGTTTTCCTGACATAATTTATTGAACAGACTATCTTTTCTAATAGTGTGTTCTTGGTTCTTTTGTTGAAAATCAGTTGGCTACCAATTCATGGATTTATTTCCCAACTCTCCATCCTGTTCCATTGGTTTATGTGTCTGTTTTAATCCCATTACCATGTTATTTTGCTTCTGTTACTATAGCTTTGCAGTATATTTTAAAGTGAGGTAGTGTAATGCCTCCAATTTTATTCTTTATGCTCAAGATTGCTTTGGCTAATTGGTATATTTTTGTGGTTCCAAATTGAATTTTAGAATTGTTTATTCTACCAAAAATGTCATTGAAATTTTGATAGAAATTTTATTGAATCTGTATATCACTTGCATAGTATGGACATTTTAATTGTATTAATTTTTCCAATCCATGAACATGAGATATATTCCCATTCATTTCATTTTCCTCAATTTCTCTTTCTTTTCCCCTCCTTCCTTCTCTTTCTTTCCTTCCTTCCTTCCTTCCTTCCTTCAGACAGAGTCTCTCTCTGTAGCTCAGGCTGTGGTGCAATGGCATGATCTTGGCTCACTACAACCTCCACCTCCAGGTTTCAAGCCATTCTCATGTCTCAGCCTCCCAGGTAGCTGGAACTACAGGTGTGTGATACCATGCCCAGTTAATTTTTTGTATTTTTAGTAGACATGGGATTTTGCCATGTTGGCCAGGCTGGTCTTGAACTCCTGGCCTCAAGTGATCTGTCCACCTTGGTTTCCCAAAGTGCTGGGATGACAGATGTGAACCACTGCATCTAGCCAATCTTCCTCAATTTCTTTCATTGATGTTTTATAGTTTTCGGTATACAGTGTTTCATTTCGTGGTTGAATGTTTTTTAAAGTATGTTTTCATAGCTATTTTAAATGCAATACTTTTCTTTGATTTTCAGTTAGCACATAGAAATGCTACTGACTTTTGTGTATTGAATTTGTATCCTACAACTTGACTGTATTCACATATTACTTTGTACAGTTTTTGGCTGAGTGGATTGTCTATATTTAGATGATGTGGTCTTCAGACAGGTAAATTCATCTTTTTCCTTTCCAATTTGGATGCTTTCCCTGCCCCCTTGCCTTATTGCTCTAAGAATTTCCAGAATATGTTTAAATAGAAATAGCAAGTGGGAACATCGTTTTCTTGTTTCAGATTTTAGAAAGAAAACTTTCAACTTTTCCTTGGTGCATATTAGGTTTATTGTCAGTTTGTCATATATAACCTATTTACATTCTTAAAATTGTTGCCAAACTGACCTCTCTGCTTCCAGTATTATCAATTCCTAAGCATTCTGCAAAGTGGTACCACATTTATCTTTCTTATAAAAAGCTTGAGTTTTGCAGTCACACTGCAAATTAAATACACACACACACACACACACACATATATACACACACACACATACACAGGTAAACATAGACACACGTATTCACACAAACACATGTAGACACACAAACACACACATACATACCGCACATACACTCCTAATCTTGTCATAGGTGGCTTTTCATAGTCTGATACCTATCTTTCTCTTCAATGCCCTTTTTTGCCTTTTTTCCTCTTGCCCTAATTTAGTAACACTCTTTGAAGAGTATTTGCCTCAAATATATTTCCTCATCCACCATCTCTCTACACCTAATCAAATAAAATCTCTCATTTTTCAAGGGTCTTAATATAGGTGGCCTCTTTGCACATATCTTTTACTCCAGATTTTGCATCCTTACGTTAGCCCTTTAAGCACACTCCGTGAATAATTTTGTTATTACATTTGCTAAATTATACTGAGTTGTATCTGCTCAGGTTTCTATTTCTTTCAATAATATTTGAGTGCTAGAAAGGCAAAGATTACTTGTTTCTTGGATTCTCAGATTACCAAAGGATCTGACACACAGTAAACATTCAATACGTGCTAACTGAATAAATAGATATGTGACAAAAATAAATAACACCTGAAAACCACAATCCATTGAATGCTTACTCAGTGTGAATGTATGAGCTAGTCACTGCAGGTATTAATACCAATGAAATGCTTCAATAATTTTTTTATTTATTTAAAATATGTTCCCAAGTGAATGTGAACTTGGGTTCATTTGTACTGTATAAACTATGCTTTTTTAAATTAGAATTTTCATCTAGGGTTTTCCAGATGTCATCGTATAAAGCTCAGAGCTAAAAACAATTTTATTTTGTGAGAAAATCCCTGCAAGCTTCAAGTCTCAAGCTCATCATTTATTTACTTGTGGAGGATGTAATCTTTTATCTAAAGAACTGCCAACTCCTTTAAGGACCTTAAATTCATTGCCTAAAATTAGCCTACAAACCAGGGCTAGAGACCTGAAAGAATCAAATTTGGCTTAAGACAAACCTGGGTCTAATTGCATAGAAACAACAAATGAACAGGAAGAAACAGACAGCACTGATCTTCCTATTCCAGGCAAGTGATCCTGACCACCCTCAAGCATTGTTGCTAGACAGCTGTCTTAGAGAAAATGATACATAATTGTAAGACCATTGGGATTTGTATCAGGAATGGCATGTTTGTGAAAGATGAAATATTTTAGTACTTGAGGTTCCAAGAACTGGTAAGTTTTCTGAAAGATATTGCAAAGTTATTGATATAGTGTGGACAGATTCATTGGTGTACTGAGAGAAACTGGCCTCAGAAGCTACAGTTGTGATCTTGAGCACTTATTTAAGCTTTCTGAGATCTAATATTGTAATCTGGAAGATCACTTCCTTCTCTTAAAGGCTATAATTGAAATGATGTTACTCTTTTATAGAAAGAAAGAAAGAAAGAGAAAGAAAGAAAAGAAAGAAAGAAAAGAAAAGAAAGAAAAAGAAAGAAAGAGGGAAGGAAGGAAGGAAAAGAAAGAAAGAAATGAGAAAGGGAGGGAGGGAAGAAGGGAGGAAGAAAGGAAGGAAGGAAGGAAGGAAGAAAGGAAGGAAGGAAGGAAGGAAGGAAGGAAGGAAGGAAGGAAGGAAGGAAAGAAGGAAGGAAACAAACCACTGAACCAGCCAAGTGTGGTCGCTTATGCCTATAATCCCAGCACTTTGGGAGACCAAGGAGGGTGGATCGCTTGAGCCCAGAAGTTAAACTGCCTGGAAAACATGGTAAAATCCTGGCTCTACAAACAATATAAAAATTAGCTGGGCATGGTGGTATGCACCTGTCGCAGATACTCAGGTAGCTGAGGTTGGGAGATGGCTTAAGCCTCGGAGGTCAAGGCTGCGGTAAGCCATGATGGTACCAATGCACTCTAGCCTAAATGACAGATTAAGACCCTGTCTCAAAACATAAAAATTAAAAAGAAAAGAAAAGCTTGAAAATAATAAATATCTGGAAGTTAGAAATCAAGATGATAAAATGCTCATTTGAATATTAAAGCTGTGTATGTGTGTGTTCTTACTGTTATCATTAGAAATTAATTCTTAAACTCATCCACTCCTAAACCCAAAATAAGAAAATGTAATTAAATATCTTTCCCCAAAACAAAGCAATGAACATTTCTGTGTCTTTTGAGAACACTTAAATCATTTATAATGCAGTATGGATTATGAAGAAACACAATGTCTAGTCTGTGCCAAAAAGGAAATATGTACCTCTAAAAATATAAAGTGACATGTGAGGATAAAATTCTTCCTGAATATTATGAATTTCTTCTCCCTGCTAATTTTAGAGGTGTTACCACACTCAAAACCTGCCTTCATTCAAGATGCAGTGACTGCCAGTGTGGGAATCAGATGGTGCAGATTGAAGTGTGATGAGTGTGTACCAATAACATATTTTAAAATAATTTTTACTAAAAATACTCTTTGTAAGACTTAATTAACAACCACAGTTCCCAGTTTATACAAGAGATATAAACAGAGAATATATTTTGAAATCTTTATTGCAAGTTGGTGTGAATATTGGATGCTCTAATGAATATGGTTGTACAAGGCAATATTCTAGTTGGATAGCTTGGCTGCAAAGGAAGCACACCAGGAGAAAAGTGGGCAGCAGACATGATCCTTTATCACCTGTGATGTTGTGTACAACACTTAACAACTCTATCAATAAGTGGGCCAAGTCACCCTAGATTACATGTTTGGATCTGAGGATGCACTGTAGTCAGTACTGTAGGTTGTTATACCTGCGTATTGGCATCACAGGAACAATAGGCAGGAAGAGAGCATTCAGCAAATTCTAAAGTCCTGCAGCACCAATAGCTTTATTACTCTATAGTAAATCCACGTTAGTTTCATGTCATTCCCCAACAGCAGGGCTCTCTGCTCTCTCTGTTATCCCATTCTCAAGATGCCAAGCAGATTAAGAGAGCCACAGAATCACAAACACCTGCTTGGCAGTGGGAAGTGTTCCTGCAGACCAAGAAAATATTCATGTTCTCATGGGGAAAGCATTTTGAAGTCTTTTAAATTCTCCCCTAGGAAAAGTAAATTATCCCTCACTTAGCATACTACAGTCCTTACAAATGTCCAACTGGCTTTATTTCCTAGTACACATTCTGTGGTCTTCTCAACGGTAGCAACCACTTAACTTCAGGCCTGGCATATAATAGTACACAATGAATAGAGAAAAATCAGAAAAAGGAGAGTGAGAAGAAGAAAAGAAAGTAAGAGGAAAAATGCAAAAATGAGAAAAGGGAGAGAGGAAAGAAGCAATTTAAGAAGAAAATACTTCAGTTTAAATGCCCAAAATCACCATTTGTTTTCCCCAAAATGTTGTCTTTCCATTCTGCTTGTAGTATTGGAAATATCCCAAAATAATATTGTGTAAAAAAAAAAACTTTTAAAAACTCTGTATGTCAATTACCACATTTAATTTTAAACAATATAGAAATGCTATGCTGTATGCTGCATGCTATGCTGTAGGGTATTTTAGGGAAGGTAAGTATTATCTTCTTTACAAACAAAGAGACACAAGCTCATGGGGTGTAACATTGGTTACACATGCTGTGCTACTTGTGTCTATTTAGTCTTCAAGTTTTTTTTAAATCTTATCTCCTTCAGAATGTTCAGATCACAATACTTTATTGAATATCTGAACAAACAACTTTAAAAAGAAAATCTAGTTCCATCCAAATATTGCTTCTTAGCTTTAATTATGTTTTGCATATATACCTTTTCTCCATCTAGATAACTAATCCCTAGGTTATGCCATATTTCCAAACATCTCACAAAATCAGATAAGAAAACGGTACTGAATAAATAGTTACTCTTTGGTTGTTAAAACAGACAGCAAAACACGATAAAGAACTATGAGGGAAAGGCATATAATTTAAATCTATTCTGATTCAAATGCTTAACAGGGACATGGAAACCAGCATGTTTTAAAGTTCAGTGAGGGTATGCTGCCTTACTCATCTCTACCTTGGGCGTATATCAATACCCATATACATATGCAAACAGTTAAAGTATGTTTAATTCTCTGCCTTATGCCACAGGTTGAGTGTCTAATACACAAATCTGAAATCCAAAATGCTCAAAAATTTGAAAATTTTTGAGTGTCGACATGACAACACAAGTGGAAAATTCCACCTCTGACCTCATGTGACAGGTCTTAGTCAAAATGCAGCCAAAACTTTGTTTTATGAAGAAAATTATTAAAAATACTATTTAGAATTCCTTCAGACCATGTGTATAAGGCATATCTGAAACATAAATTTTGTGTTTAAACTTGTGTCCCATACCCAAGGTATTTCATTACATATATCAAAATATTCTAAACATTCAAAGAAATATAAAATCCAAAACACTTCTGATTCTAAGCTTTTCAGAGAAGAGATACGCAACCTGAATCATAGTTGTGACTAGTGATTCTCTCTTTAACTGTGTCTTCTACTTGGCTATCAGCATGTTCTTTCTGTAATTATTTCTTCAATTCTCCCTTGCTTAACCGTTCTCAATGTTATGGAGTGGTTAAAGGATCTTTTAAGTATTTTGTTTTTCATCCATAGAACTTGCCATTCTCAAAATATGTAATCTATTTCTGTGCTTCTCTGCCTTCTTCCTGTGCTCAAGATATTTTTCATTATTTGGGAAACTTTTTCTATCCGTAAAGGTCAAATTCAAGTGTCACTTTTTTTCTAAAGATTTCTCTGGGCAAATTTTATCATTTTTCTTCTGTAATATAGCACTTGGTATAGGCCTTTATCATTCATCTCTTTTTCTTTTGGACAGATTAATACTGTGCTTGAAATATCACCTGTGCTCAGAAACTATATGTAACTATATAAAAAGTGAATAAATTTACTAATTAATTAAGCAGATTTTCCCTTATGTGTGCCTCATTTTTATATTCCATGGAATAAATTCTTCAGAATATACTGAGTCAATTTTTAGTGATAACATTCTAAGTAACTACATTACTAGGGTGATAAAAAAGTTAGTATACTATGACAAATTGTTTCTTACCCATGCTACAAAGAAATAGGTTTAGCAAGGTCAAGTAATGTTGAAGAAGATTAAACACTATATGTCTCTTCAGACATGTCCATTAGGCTAGATAAGGCTTCAAACATGTCCATGAAAGTCTAGATAAGGCTCCCAGTAATGCACATGTTTAACTTATTTTCACTTTTTTTTTTTTTTCTGACAGTGTCTCCCTCTGTCACCCAGGATGGAGTACGGTGATGTAATCACAGCTCATTGAAGATTTGACATCCTGGTCTCAAGCAATCCTCCCACTACAGCCTCCCCAGTAGCCAAGACTACAGGCACACACTACAATGCCCAGCTAATTTTATGATTATTTTGTAGAGGCAGGGTCTTGCTATATTGCCCAGGCTGGTCTCAAACTCCTGGAGTCAAGCAACCCTCTCACCTCTGCCTTCCAAAGTACTGGGATTACAGGCATGCACCACTGTGCTTGGCCTTGTTAATTTCTACATTTGTTTAAGCATGCTATAATTGTTGTATGTTATCCACATTAATGTATAAAAGTCACACCAAAAAATTTCCTTTATCAATGTAAAGCAAAGACCAATTAAGTTGCCTTTAAAGTTTTAGCTAAGAAAGAAAATTAGAGGGATAGATTCTAAGCCCCTATGTGAGCCAGCATTGGCTTAGGTACTGCTCATCTCATAAAATAATTAACAAGTCTATGAGGGACTCAGGACTGACCATTATAATTATAAAAAGCAGGTGGCCTAAAGAGAGGAAGAGAAACTCAAGCATTACTCAGCGTTAACCAACTATGAATTGGGAAGACTAGGATTGGTTGCTATTGTTTTACATTCTGTTCCAGTTGACAAAGAGGTTGTTTTTGTTTATTTTCATGTTGCATCTGATATTTTAACAGTTTCCAACGTGTCTTTGCATTTTAAAGTAATTTATTTGCATTTGGTATGTTTTTTTTTCTTTTTTTAAAAAACAATCTGAATTACTATAGTTAGAAGAGCCATGCTGGCTTTTTCTATTTTCCAGAAGGGCAAAACTACATTAAGTAAAATAACATTTTTTTAAATTGTGAAATTATTACTTAAAAAAGAAAAAGTGAGAAGCAGGCATTTTAACAATACAAAGCTTCAGGATAATATGCTTAAGATGTTAAAAACAATGGTAACAGCATTTAAAACTTTGATGAGATTAAAGCAAATTATAAATTCAGCATCTAAACAATGTGCCTATTGGGGATTACCTAGAGTGGCAATAATTTTCCTGTATAATAATAATTTTAATAAAACATACTGGAAAAGGAAAAGTTTTCAAGCTTAAGCATTAATGTGGAGATAATATGAAAGCTTTGATTATATTTGCACTATCTTTGAAAGTCTCTGCACTAAAATCACATTTGAAAGTAATATGTAAAAATAAATAATAGGTTAAAAATAATAAGAAATAATATGTAAAAAGAATTAAAATTCCAGTTAAAAGCCCTATTGGGTTTACATCATTTTTGGAAAAATCAATTTTATCTTCTGGGTTTTCATCTTCATGTAGCCCAATATTCTCCAGCTGTGTCAATCAAGGCCCAGCCTTCACCTGTGAGCCTGCTAGACCACACTGTCCACACTGGTGAGATACAGCAGCTCTAGAAAAGCCACTCAAAAGAAAGAAATCAAGACAGAGGGTGGTGAAGGGCTTCATTCCTGTTGATCTCTATTCCCCTACCAGTGCAGTTGGCAAATAAATTTGGAAAAATATGTTTTTAGGGTCAGCAGTCACCTGAAAAGCAGAATGGAGAAACGAAACACAAAAAATAGATCTGTGAGCAAACTCGTAAATGATCAGCATACTTTTCTATCATTATAAAATTACTGTTCTGATCAAAATGTGCTCATGATAGTAATAATCTGTATGTAGCTAAAATTTTTAAAAGCACAATTACATTTTCATTAATTTGTTCTGATAAATATGTGAGGTCATCGTTATTAACAAGCAAACATGAGGTCAGGAGTAGACTAGCCCAACCAACATGGTAAAATTCCATCTCTACTAAAAATAGAAAAATTAGCAGGGAATGGTGGCATATGACTGTAATCCCAGCTACTCAGCAGGCTGACAGGAGAATTGCTTGAACCCGGGAGGAAGAGGTTGCAGTGAGCTGAGATCACACCATTGCTCTCCAGCCTGGGCAACAAAGTGAGTCTGTCTCAAAAAAAAAAAAAAAGAACTGCATTTTCATGTTCATCATAGCATAATTCACAATAACAAAGATACGGAATCAATCTAAATGTCCATCAATGGAGGATTGGATAAAGAAAACGATATACATGTATATCTATATATGTATCATGGAATACTATTCAGCCATAAAAAAGAAAAAAAACCCATGTCTTTGGCTGCAACATGGATAGAAATGGTGCCATTATCTTCAATGTAACAACTCAAAAACAGAAAGTCAAATAAGATATTTTCTCACACTTTAATGTGTACACATGGACATAGAGAGTGGAATAATAGACATTAAAGACTCAGAAGGGTGGAAGAGCGGGAGGGGATGCAAAATTATTTAATGGGTACAATGTACTTTAATAACATTAGGCTAAAGCACGGACTCCACCAGTATGCACTATATCCATGTTACAAAATTACGCTTGACTCTTTTAATTTATACAAATGAAAAATTAAATAGGGCAGGGCTTGTGACTCTCGTCTGTAATCCCAGCACATTGGAGGGTGAGGCAGGCAAATCATCTGAGGTCAGGAGTTCAAGACCAGCCTGATCCACATGGTGAAACCTTGTCTCCATTAAAAATACAAAACTTAGCTGGGCATGATGGTGCATGCCTATAGTCCCAGCTTCTACAGAGGCTGAGGCAGGAGAATCTTTTGAACCAAGGAGGCAGAGGCTGCAGTGAGCCAAGATAGCACCACTGCATTCCAGTCTGGGTGATAGAGCGAGACTCCATCTCAGAAAAAACCAAAATAATAATTAAATAATATTTATGATGCTATAAATATATCTCAAAGAACTGCTTTAGCTGCATTTAACAAATTTTGTTTTGTTGCATTTTTATTATAGCTAATCTTATTTTTGTATTTCCCTTGTGATTTATTTTCAATATGAGTTGTTTAAAATATATGGTTTTATTTCATGTTATAGAATTTTTTTCTTACTAATGGATACTTTATGTGTATTCAGAGAACATACTGAAAATAATACCAATTATGTTAAATGCATTTTAACTTGTTTTATAGACCAAGTTATCTGTATTTTTGTATATTTTATATGCATGTAAAAATGTATACTCTTTGTTATTAAGTGAAATATTTATAAATGTCAATCAATTATGTCAGGTTGATTGA
Organism: Cheracebus regulus; assembly: GCA_963574635.1. Taxonomy (NCBI): domain Eukaryota; kingdom Metazoa; phylum Chordata; class Mammalia; order Primates; family Pitheciidae; genus Cheracebus; species Cheracebus regulus. The sequence goes on from CAUYQU010069585.1 coordinate 14,769, forward strand.
TACTATGGTTTAAGTCTTTGCTATTGTTATTGATTTTCTCTATTGTCCTGTCAATACTGAGCAAGGAATCTTGAAACCTTCAACTATAATTCTGGGTCTCCTTATTTTTTTCTTTCATTTGTATCATTTCTTGTTTTAAGTATTTTAAATCTATGTTAGTAAGTGCATGTACAGTTAGAAAAATTATACCTTTACTTTGTCATTGTAAAATGTTCTTTTAATCACTGATGATACTTTCTTTGCTCAAATGTATATTTTTCTGATCTTCATATAGCCATCCCAATGTAATTTGATTAGTGTTTCTATAGTGGTTTTATTTTCATCTATAATCTATACCTTTCTGTATAAAGTAGATTTATTTTGCCTAGCATGTAGTCTGATGATCTCTGCTTTATAATAGAAAGCTTAAATTATTTCACTATGTATTGATTGAGTGTAAATCTACCATCTTTCCATTATTTTTCTTTTTGCCCAATTTCAATTTGTTCCTTTATCCCTCTTGTATTGCTTTCTTTAGGGCTGAGTATATATCTGTATTCTATTTTGTATATTATCTTATTATCTATAACTTTATATTTTTATACCATTTAAAATATCATGTCTTATCACAGTCTAACTTAAAATAAACATTATGTCACTTTAGGATTTCAGGCATCATAATAGAAAACTTACAGCGATATTATTATATCCCCCTTCACCTTGTTTGAGTCATTGATGCATTCATTTTATTCTATATATTATATAAAAGTTACAGTGCACTGTAATTGATTTTGCTTGAGAAAACATTGTTTTTATGTTCTTTTAATTTCTTTATTGTAGGGAAATACATGTAATATTTATGGTCTTAACCATTTTCAAGTAAATAGTTCAGTGGTATTAAGTACATAGGTAGGTATGTCTTAACTGCTGGGACTTAAGTGTATAAAATGGAGAAAACAATATAGGCATCATAGAATCGTGGAAGAATAAAAAGAAAACATATAAAATCCTTAGCATTTAATTAATCTATTTATTTATTTATTGAGATTGAGTTTCACTTTTGTCACCCAGGCTGGAGTGCAATGGCACCACCTCAGCTCACTATAACCTCTGCCTCCTGGGTTCAAGTGATTCTATTGCCTCAGCCTCCTGAGTAGTTGGGATTACAGGCACCCGCCACCATGTCCAGCTAATTTTTGTAAGCATTTTACTAAGCTGTTAGGATTTTTTATTCACCCAATGACAGGTACTAAAGTTATAGACACATGGCATAAGATAAAATGCTAATCATTTTAGTTTCAAAACTATTATTAAGACTATTACAGAGGAGCTGCTACCATTATTTCTGAAACTATTCCAAGCAATACAAAAAGAGGAAATCCTTCCTAACTAATTTTATGAGACCAACATCATCCTGATAACAAAACCAGGCAGAGCACAACTAAAAAAGAGAATTACAGGCCAATATCCATGATGAACATCGATGTAAAAAATCTTTAATAAAATATTGCCAAACCAAATGCAATAGCACATCAATAAGCTTATCCATCACAATCAAGTAGGCTTCATCCTGGGAATGCAAGGCTGGTTCAACATAGGCAAATCTATAAACATAATCCATCACATAAACAGAACCAAAGACAAAAACCACATGATTATCTCAA
>CAUYQU010069587.1:0-12635 GCA_963574635.1 Cheracebus regulus
AGTTGGGGGGAGGTAGCATGGGGAGAAATGCCAGATATAGGTGAAGGGGAGGAAGGCAACAAATTACACTGCCACGTGTGTACCTATGCAACAATATTGTATGTTCTTCACATGTACCCCAAAACCTAAAATGCAATAAAACATAAAAATAAATAAAAAAATAAAAATCTGCTCAATTAGTCTATATTTCTAATGAATGAATAATAAAAAGAGCAGAGATCAGATCTAAATTGAGACAAGAGGAATTCAGGATGGATAAAAATGTTTTTCTCTTAAAGAGACACTGATAACCAAGTTATGGGCAGATCTGGGGTGGTAGATGGTTGTTACATAAATGCATGAGACAAAGTGGAATAAAGATAGAGAAAGACAAGATCATTTTGTCCTGGAAATAGACGAGGGTATGATATAATGAAAAGAGCATGGAGTTTGGAGCAAGACCTAAGATCAAGAGTAGGCTCTACCACTGTTTTGTACTGAGTGCTCCTTGTCAGGAACGATACTGTGATGGTTCTTGTTTTACAGATGAAGACTAAATTGCTACAAACAAGAAATTTAGTAGTGGATATGAAAACTTACTATGAATTTGGAAATATCATCCCAATGTTAGTTATTAAGACACTACACACACTCTTTTAGGAGGTGGAGCCTACAAGAAGGCAGCAGGCTGTACTTAAAAGCCCTTATTGGCCAGGCACGGTGGCTCATGCCTGTAATCTCAGCACTTTGGGAGGCCGAGGCGGGCAGACCACCTGAGGTCGGGAGTTCAAGACCAGCCTGACCAACATGCAGAAACCCTGTCTCTACTAAAAACACAAAATTAACTGGGCATGGTGGCAGGCACCTGTAGTCCCAGCTACTCAGGAGGCTGAGGCAGGAGGATCGCTTGAACCCGTGAGGCAGAGGTGTGGTGAGCCGAGATCACACCATTGCACCCCAGCCTGGGTAACAAGAGCAAAACTCCATCTCAATTAAAAAAAAAAAAAAACCCTTATTTTATCTATGCTCCTTGCAGAAATAAAATCCCACATATCTAATTAGAAAAGATGCATTACTAATTAGCTTTTAAAATAACATATTTTTTAAATAATTCTAATGTTAACCAAAACTGCAACAACAAAAAAAAAGTCTCTAGCTCTTAAAGCTTCTTAGAAAAATACTCTTGTGGTATCTACTAGCAACTCTATTGGATACCCAACCTACTTGATGTGGCCTGATCCCGATGTAGTAAGCTGCTCTTCATCATCAGGATTGAAAGTAACCTTAAAAACTTCCTGAGAAAAAGCCTTTGTCCTCAGTATGGGTTGTTCTTCTTTCCAATTCCAGATAGTCAATGTGTAGTCAGGGTTGCTACCAACAGAGGCCAGCAAGGTACCGCTGTAGTTAAAGTCCACATAAGCATATCCCTTCTCAGTCCCATCTGGAAGGATAAATGGGAGTCTAATAAATAAAGACACATGTATTCGTTTCGAAAGCATATTGTAACAAAAACAGAGAGGGAGTCAGCCCATGGTGATATAAGAATACCAAGAATACCCTAAAGGAACAATTCCAAAAACATTCACCATCTTTGGCTTTAGAATGAATTATGTGATATGAAAGGGGAGGATAAAGGAGCTTTAATCACATATTGCATGAGTATTCCATTTTATGACATGGGGAGAAATACAGATGCGTATTAGATAGCAGTGTCAGAAGCATTAGGACCAGAGTGTCTTCATCTGGGATAGAAGCTGGGTAAGATGAGCCTGAGACCTACTGGGCTGCATTCCCAAGAGGTTGGGCATTCTAACTCACAAGATGAGATAGGTGGCACAAGATACAGGTCAAAAGACCCCACAGATAAAATAGGATGTGGTAAAGAAGCTAGCCAAAACCCATCAGAATCAAGAAGATGATGAAAGCAACCTCTGGTCGTCCTCACTATTCATTATATACTAATTATAATGCATTAGTATGCTATAGGACAGTCCCACCAGCACCATAACAGTTTATAAATACCATGGCAATGTCGGGAAATTACCTTATGTGGCCTAAAAGGGGAAGGACCTTCAGTTCCAGGAGTTGCCCATCCGTTTCCTGTCTGGAAATCTCATGAATAATCCACTCCTTGTTTAGCATATAATTGAGAACAACTATAAGTATTCTTAGTTGAGCAACCCAAGCCACTGCTCGGCCTATGGAGTAGCAATTCTTTTATTCCTTTACTTTCTTAATAAACTTGTTTTCATTTTGCTCTCTGGATTCACCTCAAATTCTTTCTTGCATGAGTTCTAACAACCCACTCTTGGGGTTTGGATCAGGACCCCTTTCCTATAACAATTCCATTAAATAAATCTTTTTTTTTTTAATTCTTAAAAAAAAGGTGGGGGGAATACATGTGCAGAATGTGCAGGTTTGTTACATAGACATACGTGTGCCATGGTGGTTTGCTGCACCTATGGACCCATCCTCTAAGTTCCCTCCCCTCACCCTTCACCCACCAACAGGCCCTGGTGTGTGTTATTCTCCTCTCTGTGTCCATGTGCTCTCAATGTTCAACTCCCACTTATGAGTGAGAACATGCGGTGTTTGGTTTTCTATTCCTGTGTTAGTGTGCTGAGGATGATGGCTTCCAGCTTCATCCATGTCCCTGCAAAGGGCATAATCTATTTACTTTGTATGGCTGCATATTATTCCATGGTGTATGTGTTTCATGTTTTGTTTATCTGCTCTATCATTGATGTAATTTGGTTGGTTCCATGTCTTTGCTATTGTAAATACTGCTGCAATGAACATACATGTACAAGTGTCTTTATAGTAGAATGATTTATATTCCTTTGGGTATATACCCAGTAATGGATTGCTGGATCAAATGGTATTTCTGGTTCTAGAGCCCTTGAGGAATCACCATACTGTCTTCAACAATGTTTGAATTAATTTACATTCCCACCAACAGTGTAAAAGTGTTCCTATTTTTCCACAGCTTCACCAGCACCTATTGTTTCCTGACTTTTTAATAATTGCCATTCTAACTGGCATGAGATGGTGTCTCATTGTAGTTTTGATTTGCATTTTTCCGATACTCAGTGATGTTGAGCTTTTCTTCGTATGCTTGTTGGCTGCATAAATGTCTTCTGTTGGGAAGTATCTGTTCATATCCTTTGCCCACTTTTTGATGGAGTTGTTTTTTTCTTGTAAATATGTTTAAGTTCCTTGTAAATATGTTTAAGTTCCTTGTAAATTCTGGATTTTAGACCTTTTGTCAGATGAATAGAGTGCAAAAATTTTCTCCCACTTTGTAGGTTGCCCGTTCACTCTGATGATAGTTTCTTTGGCTGTGCAGAAGCTCTTTAGTTTAATTAGATCCCATTTGTCAATTTTGGCTTTTGTTGCCATTGCTTTTGGCTTTTTTGTCATGAAGTCTTTGCCTATGCCTATGTCCCGAATGTATTGCTTAGGTTTTCTTCCAGGGTTTTTATGGTTTTGGGTTTTACACTTAAGCCTTTAATCCATTGTGAGTTAATTTTTGTATAAGTTGTAAGAAAAGGGTCCAGTTTCAGTTTTCTGCATGTAACCAGCCAGTTTTCCCAGGACCATTCATTGAATAGGAAATCCTTTCCCCATTGCTTGTTTTTGTGAGGTGTGTTGAGCATCAGATGATTGTAGATGTGTGGTGTTCTTTCTGAGGTCTCTGTTCTGCTTCACTGGTCTATATTTTGGTACCAGTACAATGCTGTTTTAGTTACTGTAGCCTTGTAGTATAGTTTGAAGTCAAGTAGCGTGATGCCTCCAGCTTTGTTCGTTTTGCTTAGGACTGTCTTGACTATATGGGGTCTTCTTTGATTCCACATGAAATTAAGATAGCTTTTTCTAATTCTGTGAAGAATGCCAATGGTGGTTTGATAGGAATAGCAATGAATCTATAAATGACTTTGGCAGTATAGCCATTTTCATGATATTCATTTTTCCTATCCATGAGCATGGATTGTTTTCCCATTTGTTTGTGTTGTCTCTTACTTCCTTGAGCAGTGGTTTGTGGTTCTCCTTTAAGAGGTCCTTCACAACCCTGTTAGCTGTATTCCTAGATATTTTATTCTCTTTGTAGTGATTTGGCTCTCTGCTTGCCCATTATTGGTGTATACAAATGCTTGTGATTTTTGCACATTAATTTTGTATCCTGAGACTTTGCTGAAGTTGCTTATCAGTTCGAGAAGTTTTGGGGCTGAAATGATGGGGTTTTCTAAATATAAAATCATGTCACCCACAAACAGAGACAACTTGACTTCTTCTTTTCCTATTTGAATACCCTTTATTTATTTCTCTTGCCTAATTGTCCTGGCCAGAAGTTCCAATAATATGTTGAGTAAGAGTGATGAGGGAAGCATCCTTGTCTTACACCGGTTTTCAAACACAATGCTTCCAGCTTTTGCCCATTCAATATGATATTGGCTGTGGGTTTGTCATAAATAGCATTTATTATTTTAAGATATGTTCCATTAATACATGGTTTATTAAGAGTTTTTAACATGAAGCGATGTTGAATTTTACCAAAGGTCTTTTCTGCATCTATTGAGATAATCGCAGGGTTTTTGCCTTTGTGTTTATGTGATGGATTATGTTTATTGATTTGCATATGTTGAACCGGCCTTGCATCCCAGAGATGAAGGCAACTTGATCGTGGTGAATAAGTTTTTTGATGTGCTGCTGGATTTGCTTTGCCAGTATTTTATCAAGGATTTTTGCAGTATTTTATCGAGGATTTTTGCAGTGATGTTCAACAGGGATATTGGCCTGAGGTTTACTTTTTTTGTTGTGTCTCTTCCTGGTTTTGGTATCAGGATGATGCTGGCTTCATAAAATGAGTTAGGAAGGACTCCCTCCTTTTCTCATGTCTAAAATAGTTTCAGAAGGAATGGTACTAGCTTCTTTTTGTACCTCTGTTAGAATTCAGCTTTGAATCCCCCTGGTCCTAGACTATTTTTGGTTGGTAGGCTATTAATTACTGCCTCAATTTCAGAGCTCATTATTGGTCTATTCAGGGATTCCATTTCTTTCTGGTTTAGGCTTGGTAGGGTGTATGCATTCAGGAATTTATTCATTTCTTCTAGATTTTCTAGCTTGTTTGCGTATAGGTGTTTATAGTATTCTCTGATGGTAGTTTGTATTTCTGTGGGGTCAGTGGTGATATCCTCTTTATCATTTTTTATTGTGTCTATTTGATTCTTTTCTCTTTTCATTAGTCTAGCTAGCAGTCTATCTATGTTGTTAATTTTTTTAAAAAAAAACAGCTCCTGGATTGATTTTTTTTTTTTTTTGGAGAGTTTTTCTGCCTATATCTCATTTAGTCCTTCTCTGATCTTAGTTATTTCTTGTCTTCTGCTAGCTTTTGGATTAGTTTGCTCTTGTCTCTCTAGTTCTTTTAATTGTGATGGTAGGGTGTCGATTTGAGATCTTTCCTGCTTTCTCTTGTGGGCATTTAGTGCTATAAATTTCCCTCTTAACACTGTTTTAGCTGTGTCCCAGAGATTCTGGTACATTGTCTCTTTGTACTCATTGGTTTCCAAGAACTTCTTGATTTCTGGCTAATTTCATTATTTACACAGGAGTCATTCAGGAGCAGGTTCTTCAATTTCCATGAAATTGTGTGGTTTTGAGTGAGTTTCTTAATCTTGAGTTCTAATTTGATTGCACTGTGGGCTGCAAGACTGTTTATTATTATTTCAGTTCAGTTTGTTACGATTTGCATATATATTTGCTGAGGAGTGTTTTACTTCCAATTATGTGGTCGATTTTAGAGTGTCATGTAGCACTGAGGAGAATGTATATTCTGTTGATCTGGAGTACAGAGTTATGTAGACATCTGCTAGGTCCACTTAATCTAGAGCTGAGTTAAAATCCTGCATATCCTTATTAATTTTTTGTGTTGTTGATCTGTCTAATACTGACAGTGGGGTGTTAAAGTCTCCCACTATTATTGTGTGAGAGTCTACATCTCTGTGTAGGTCTCTAAGAATTTATTTTATGAATCTGGGTGCTCCTGTATTGAGTGCATATATATTCAGAATAGTTAACTCTTCTTGAATTGTTCCCATTACCATTATGTAATGCACTTCTTTGTCTTTTTCGATCTGTGTTAAAGTCTGTTTTGTCAGAAACTAGGATTGCAACCCCTGCTTTTTTTTCTTTTTTCTTTTCATTTGCTTGGTAAATTTTCCTCCATCCCTTTGATTTGAGCCCGTGTGTGTCTTTACAGGTAAGATGGGTCTCCTGAATAACAGCACACCTATGGGCCTTGACTCCTTATCCAATTTGCCAGTCTGTGTCTTTTGTTTTTGTTTGAGACAGAGTTTTGCTCTTGTTGCCCAGGCTGGAGTACAATGGCATGATCTCGGCTCACCCCAACCTCCAACTCCCAGGTTCAGGTGATTCACCTGCCCTGGCCTCCCAAATAGCTGGGATTACAGGCATGTGCCACCATGCCTGGCTAATTTTGTATTTTTAGTAGAGATGGGGTTTCTCTTTGTTGGTCAGGCTGGTCTTGAACTCCTGACCTCAGGTGACCTGCCCACCTCAGCCTCCCAAAGTACAGGTGTGAGCCTCCACGTCTGCCCAGTCTGTGTCTTTTAATTGGGGCATTTAGCGCATTTACATTTAAAGTTAGTATTATTATATATAAATTTGAATAAATCTCTTTTCTATCCTCCACTAGTTCTGTTTCTCTGGAGAACCCTGACTTATCAAATACTGTCACACCTTCAGAATGTTGTTATCCTTGAACATGAAATATTTTAAATATGCTTCTGGACTCACCTCGAAGGATTCTGTAGGGTCTCAGAGAAGGAAATTCATAGATAATAATATTTGGAAAACTCCCTTTTTCAGCTACTGTGAAGTAAGTTTTATGTGGATGAACCTACAAAAGATAAAATGTCACCAAAATATTAACAGAAAGATTTTCCATATAAATAGTCTGATTAATGCAGTATTTAGCATTATTTCATAATTTGTGTAGTAGGCTTTACTTCAATAGAAAACTCAAAAATGGGTATCCAATAAATATTTTGATGATGGATATAATTTAAACTGAAAACTAGAAAAATACACATTTTAAGTTTTACTTTAAGACAGTCATTTCTAGCTCTACAATTTTTTAAATTGCCATTGGAAGAGCTAGAACAATGGTTCTCAATCTTTAATGCGCGTCAGAATCCACTGAAGGGCTTATTAAAATACAGATTGCAAGCCCTACCCCCCAGAGTTTCTGACTTAATAGGTCAGGCTGGGACTCGAGAATTTGCATTTACATGTCTGACAAAATAATTTCTAACAAGGTGATTTACATTCTGACAAGGTGATTGACATTCTAACAAGGTGATGTTGATGTGGCTAGTTTGGAGACCCTGCTTTGAGAACCACTAAGTGGGATCAATTGTCTACCCTCCATATAAATCAACCTAAATTTTGTATAGAAAAATTCATGGGATGTATGAAATTCTTGTTTCCAGACCAGGTTATATCACAATTTTTTAAATTTCACTGTGAAAAAATTACCACGAATGTAAACTTACTAGAAGTGAGAAAGATATAATATTCGCAAGCCAGACACAGAGGAAAATACAGTAAGTATGCCCTGGATAAACTTGTGTCAGTAGTTTTAAAGATAGCTATGTAAGTTGGATAGAATAATATGTTCATTTCTGTTATTTTTATCTATTGGTACACCAAATATGTAGGAAGAGTAAATGGCCAGCCAAAAATTGAAAATAAAAATAAGCTGTTACAAGAATAAGCTATTTAAAACACATATTATACTTATCAAATTCTGTTTTCAGATAGTATTTCACATCTCCTAATTATATATAAGACAAAGAGCCTGGTTCTCAGATATAAATTGCTAATCCTGGTACCCAAGATAACATTATTTCCTTTATATTTTACACCAACCTTGTGAGCTTAGATACCACTATTATCTCCATCTTATTGATGAGTAAACCGAGGTACAGAGTTTAAGTAACTTGCCTGCAGTGACACAGTCTACAGTATGTTAATGTAAGAGGCAGGATTCAAGCCAAGTGTTGGAGTCAAGAAACAAATGGGACAAGAAATAGCAGATCTCAAGGAGGTAGGGGAAGTGGATTAAGACCATATCTATCTGATTCCCATTTATAAAGAAATACGGTGTAGAACATGTGGTCAAAGAAATTTGGATGAAGATCCAGACAAATCCTTTACCCTTCTAGGTCTTGTCTACAGTAAGTTTAAAAATTTCTGCCTAATGCAAGGTTCTTTGAACTGCATGTACCATGGACTATACCATGGTGACCCCCCTGACCCACACATATACCTCCAGATGGCCTCCTGGAGCCAGAAAGCCTAAGGTAACAGAAAAATCACAAAAGGAGAATAGCTAGCTCCTGCAGTGCTTGATTAACCCACCTTGTGACATTCCACCATTGCTCCCGCCTCAACCATTCCTGCATCAATGGATAAGTCAACCTTGTGACACTGGACTTCTGACACTGCCCCCGCCAACGGCACCCCCCTGGCTTGCAAAAACTGCCCTGAACTATAACTTCTATGACTTTCCACTGCCTACCCCAAATCTATAAAACTAACTCCTATCCCACTGTCCTTCATTGACTCTCTTTTCAGACTCAGTCCACTCACACCCAGGTGAATAAAATGGCCTTGTTGCTCACACAAAGCCTGTTTAGGTCGTCTCTTCACTCAGAGAGTGCATAACACCTCTCATATTGGAAATTACTGTGGGGTTCACTTTGGGAGATGGATTGACTGACTGACTGAGACAGAGTCTCACTCTGTCACCCAGGCTGGAGTGCAGTAGCATGATCTCTGCTTACTGCAACCTCTGCCTACCAGGCTCAAGCAATTCTTGTGCCTCAGCGTACTGAGTAGCTGGGATTACAGGCGTGTGCAACCACACCTGGGTAATTTTTGTATTTTTAGTAGAGATGAGGTTTCACCATGTTGGCCAGGCTGGTCTTGAACTCACCCCCTCAGCCTCCCAAAGTGCTAAATTACAGGCATGGGCCACCACGCCCAGCCAGGAGTTTTATTTTTAGTTAAGATCTGTAATTAGTTAATCATTTGCTTTACACTCAATATAGGGATTCTCCCTAACTTTTCCAGGTAGGGTGCCCAAACACTTTTCTCATAGTTTTCTCATAGCTTTGCTACAGTATTTCTCATCCTTATCTGGATAACTTTTTCAGAAAAGATGAGGTAACGTGGACAGTGAAGGCAAGGCCTCCGTCACAACCCAGGCTTCAACAGCTCCAGCACACACAGACAAAAGCCCTTGTGGACATAACATTGCTTAACATCCAGGTGGATGAGGATTAGGATTAGCTTTTTTTTTTTTTTTTTTGAGATGGAGTTTCACTCTTATTGCCCAGGCTGGAGTGCTGTGGTGCAATATTGGCTTACTGCAACCTCCGCCTCCCAGGTTCAAGCAGTTCTCCTGCCTCAGCCTCCCAAGGTAGCTGGGATCACAGACGTGTGCCACCATGCCCAGCTAATTTTGTATTTTTAGTAGAGATGGGTTTTCTCCATGTTGGTCAGGCTGGTCTCGAACTCCCAACCTCAGGTGATCCACCCACCTGGCCTCCCAAAGTTCTGGGATTATAGGCAGAGCCACTGTGCACAGCCAAGATTGGCATTGTTGACCACACTACACCTCTGACTACTGTCCTCAAACCAAATTATTTTATAACAAAATAGAAAAATAGAATTCTAAAAACTATTACTGAACACAAAGTAATAGATAAATATTTGGCAATTAGGTGTTTCCTAGTCCCCTGCAGATAGTGTGAACCTCAGGGCTCCTGAAACCTCACAGGCCCCCAACTGACTTCCTTCCACAAAATCCACAACCCTCAAATTGGGCCCATGGCTATCTGCACACAGGTATTGCCACATTAATTGCTACATTATCATGTAATATACTTGTGTGTCTAGTTTTGTTTTCTGTTTTTTGTTTTGTTTTGTTTTGCTTTGCTTTTATAAATATAGGTCTTGTCTCTTTAGATGGATTTTAAACTCTGAATTCATAAAGATCATGAGTTCTTCTTCATTTAAATTCCCCACTATATACTCTGTGTAGTGTTGGATGCACAGTATTACATAATAAATTATTGCTGAGGTTATTAATTAGTCTTGTAGAGGACATGGACTTTTATCATGTATACACGCTATATATAGATAGATGATCAAGAAACAAACATGATAGTATATTTCATTCCATACATCTCAACATATCTTGTGTCCACAGTCAATCTATGTCTATGCCCTATCTGTGTGTCTCACATTTTCCTCACCTTCTCCATTCCCATAGCCATGTGCCTGCTCCAGTTTTCAGATTAAGAATCTTTAAAATCTCTTCATTCACTTCCACTTCTAATCTAAATGTGAAAACCTTGCACGGCTACAGGGAAGTCACCTAACCTCTATAAGCCTGTTTCCTTACCTGTAAAAAGAAATAATAATATTATAATAGTGCACAGAGGTAATGATAGTGAACGTAGTGGCTGTAATAACTGAATTGAAAATGCTTCAGAATAAAGACAGTTGTGCATCTCATGTGAATCCATAACACTGTGCATGGTGTTGGCGTCTAACAACCACATTGGCTGGTCCACAGAACAAGCAAAAAAACATAGATATTTTTTTTTCTAATTGATTGAAGACATACCCCAATGACACCAATTCCTTCACCACTGCTACTTCGCAGGTAGACCTGTTCCTTGGTTTTCAAATTCAGAAAGATTACTTGGTTCCCAGCGATGTACACTGCAATACTATCTTCCAGAAGTTGTAGGTTGGCTCGCTTTCTGCAGTCATAACCAAAAGAATGTCTGAGGGAAGCTGCTAAGGAAAAGAAGTGAAAAACAACACTGTCCGAGGGATTGGAAAAGTGAAGAAATAAATATATCTTAGATGAAGATATGAAGTAATTGAATTTTACCCTGAAACTCATGATTTTTCTATGTATGACTAACAATTTTGTTTTTAAATTAGGTGAGAAAAAAAAGGCCTGGGCAGGAAAAAAATAAACAAATAAATAAACAAATCAGGTGACTATCCCCATACTCTGATTTAGTTAATATTTTAATTTTCCTGGGGAATCCTGAGAACCCATTAATTGTTTTTGCAAAAATAAATAAGGTTAAACCTATTTGGGTACCACAGACAGCAAAGTTGTCACCTGGATAATTTTATTTTCCTATCTTCCACTAAAACTAAATCATACTGTATAACATGGGAGAAAGTCTATATCTTCATCACCTTTGTATTCACAATGCCTGCTAAATTTGTTGGCTAACCATAATAAAAATATTATGTAGGCAAATTCTAACATGTTTGTAAAATTCTAACACACCATTTGATAATATGATTATAATAAATTCACATAAATATAACTAAAATTTAATTCATATCAAATTATGAAAATTGATTGATATATAGCATATAAATATATATGTAATTAATAGACTAACATTTTCTTATTAGTATATGCATGAGTGTGTAGGTAAGTAGCGTGTGTATGTGTTTGTGTATGTGTATGCTATAAAATAAAATTGTACTGATTCAAAATAGAGTGGGACCTACTAAACTAAAGAGTTTCTGCACAGCAAAATAAACCATCAACAGATTAAACAGCCAACCTACAGAACAGGAGAAAAAATTCCCAAACTATGCATCTGACAAAGGGCTAACATCCAAAATCTATAAGCAACTTAAAGAAATCAACAAGAAAAAAACAACCCCACTAAAAAGCAGGCAGAGGACTTCAATAGACACTTTTCAAAAGAAGACATACAAGCAGCCAACAAACATGAAAAATGCTCAACATCACTAATCATCAGTGAGACGCAAATCAAAACCACAATGAGATAGTATCTCATACCAATCAGAAAGGCTATCATTAAAAAGTCAAAAAATAAGAGATGTTGGTGAGGCTACAGACAAAAGCAAATGCTTATATGCTATTAGTGAGAATGTAAATTCGTTCAGCCACTGTGGGAAGCAGTTTCAAGGTTTCTCAAAGAACTAAAAATAGAACTACCATTCAATCTAGCAATCCCATTGCTGGGGATATACCCAAAGGAAAATCGTTGTACCAAAAAGACGCATGCACTCATATGTTTATCACAGCACTATTTATAACAGCAAAGACATGGAATCAACCTAGGTTCCCATCAGTGGTGCACTGGATAAAGAAAATGTGGCATATATACACCATGAAATACTATGCAGCCATGAAAAGAATGAAATCATGTCCTTTACATCAGCATGGATGCAGCTGGATGCCATTATCCAAAGCAAATTAATGTAGAAACAGAAAACCAAATATTGCATGTTCTAAGTGGGAGCTAAATATTGGGTACACACAGACATAAAGACAGTAACAACAGACACTAGGGATTTCAAAGCGGGGGGAGGGAGGGGACAAAGGCTGAAAACCTTCCTATTGGGTACTATGTTCACTTGCAGGTGATGAAATCAACTGAGACCCTAACGTCAATATCACACAATATATTCTTATAATAAATCTGCATGTGTACCTTCTGAATCTAAAATAAAAATAATTTTTTTAAAAAGAGGTATAAAAATCTAAGTTAGATAAAACATAT
>CAUYQU010069588.1:0-50474 GCA_963574635.1 Cheracebus regulus
CTATTCCTTCCTGTCTCCATTGTTAAACACAATTATTGGCATAAAAGAGGTTTTTAATACCCATTTTTAGACTGTATTCTAGCCTGGACAATAAAACAAGAATCCCATTCTCTCTCCCTCTTTCTCTTCCTCTTTCTTTCTCTTCTTTCCTACTTTTTTTTCATAACTTTTGCTGTTTCTTTCTTTCTCCTTTTCTCTCTTTTTCTATAATCTCTTCCTCTTTCTTTCTCTCATTCTTTTTTTCTTTCTTTTGCTGTTTCTTTCTTTCTCCTTTTCTCTTTTTCTAAAATCTCTTCCCCTTTCTTTTTCTCTTTGTTTCTAAAAAAATAAAATGAAATAAAAAAAAATGTTGATGTTGGCTGGGTGTGGTGGCTCACACCTGCAATTCCAGCACTTTGGGAGGCCAAGGCAGGAGAATCATTGGAGGCAAGGGTTCAAGACCAGTCTGAACAACATAGAGAGCCTTACCTCTACAAAAATTTTAAAAAGAAATAGCTGGGCACTATGATGCATGCCTGTAGTCCTAACTACTCCAGATCCTCCCTCAAGGGAGGATCCCTTGAGCCCAGGAGGTCGAAGCTACAGTGAGCTGTGATTGCACCACTGCACTCTAGCCTCAGTGACAAAGCAAGACCACATCTCTTAAGAACTGTTTTTCAAAAATGATGATGTAAGTGCATATATGTTGAAATGAAAATAGGTCCAGCCAAAAAGACTGAAGTGAAAGAAAAAGGTATTCAAAGTGGCATTTTAAATCCCATTTTCATAAATAAAAGTCTGTGTACACATTTAAAGGCTTACAGAATGTAAGAAGACTCACCAGTTTGCTGAGTGACTACCCCTGACTCATGAGATTAGAGATTATTTTTGTAGCATTTACTGTTTTGCTTATCTCTACTTTCTAATTTGTATGCAACATACATATATGACATTTATTATAAAAGTGTTTAATGTTTTTGTGTACCTTCACAGGGTTCAGTATATTCCTAAAGGCTTTCAGTGACCTTGGCATAAAAGGTAGAGGAAGAAGAGAGGGAGGAAGGGTAGAATTGGATGCTGATGACAGGAACTGGAAATACTTACACTTTGTAACTGGCATCAAGACTCTTTTGCAGAATAATACAAGCAAGAACGTCATGAACAAGGCCAGGTATGTAGAATAACTCTTATTCTTGACCTGGTAGAGAGTGTAAAATAGATTTATTTAAAATATTGTTTTAACCTAAGCCATAAGAAATCACCCTGTATTTCTCATTGATGAACACATATTGCCAGTTATATTAGAGTTCAGCATTATAAGAATTATGTCTAAATAAAAATTCACCAAGCCTTAATGTCCCAAACAGAGTGTTACTAATTGTCTTCTAAAGCAATGTACAGGTGCATGTTCTAGCTTAAGAGAAAAGGTACAATTGCAGAAATAACAACAAGAACCACAAAAAGATTAAGATAGAATAAGAGACCTGGAAAAAAATTCTCTAGATTGGATCCAAATCAAAGTCATGGAAACTGTATAAATAGAAGAAAAATTACAAGAAAAGATTATATAGATGAATTCTTACATTTACACCACATGTTGCCAATATGATTTATAGTTACTAGAACACATGGTTCATATGTAGTAAAATATTAATTTTATTGTAGAGATTATAAAAACTTCAAATAAATTGTATACAGTTGCCCTTATGCCTCATTTATAGAGGTTTTTGTCTGAGATTTCATACCCCCCTAAAAAAAACCAAGCCAAAGGAAACAAAAACAAAAACTAAAGATATAATTGTAGTTTAAAGAACATCTTTGCTTGTGAAATACGTGTAGGCATGAAAATGAAGTAGGCATACCCTGAACATCTTCCATCAGATGTTAATGCCTCCTTTTAATTATTTTCATATTTCTTGGTTTTCAACTGCATCAATATAAGTGTCATAGGAGGTTTCTGTTTCCACGTACAGTGTATTATTTCACAACAAATTCATCTTTGTTTACAGTTTTTATAAATGTGTTTTATCATCCTCATAAACTTATCTCTATTATCTTTATAAATTCATCTTCACAAAACATTCCAAGCCACTGACACAGAAAGGGAGAAAATAAGACAGAGATTTGATTCCAAAGAAATGAACTAGAAGGGCTGGAAAACTCCAGCATCCAGAAACAATGTGAAAAAGCCAAAGTGGGGATGAGGTTAATAGTGAGGGAAACAGACAGATTTGCAAGGATGCTGTAAAAAAAAGGGAGGCTGTGACATCATAATTATGTTGACAATGACATTTTCTTTATCCAATCGCCACCTGATAGACACTTAGGTTGACCAGTGTTGCTATTGTGAAGAGTGAGAATGTGCACTTTTGACTAATTGATTCTGCAGGTAAATATATGGATGGAAATTATATGAGTAACTTGGTAGTATTACTATATGATGGGGAATTTCCTTGGCGATTATAGGATATTCTAGAACACACAGTGGCTATACAGTCTTTTGAGTCACTCTGACCTCAACCATTTTAACACAAAAATACATGCTCCTCCACTATCGTGGGGTGTTTAGAGTTTATTAGAAAGTAGATTTGGTTTAAATGTTTGCACAGTATGTTGTAAAACTATTAGAATTTCTTGTCTTGTGACATTCTTTAATTTTACATCTAGCAAAGTATGCTTTGGCAAACAGAGCAAACATAAAGTCCTCATTAACAATCACTTTATCAAAATGAGGCTTAAAAATTGACTATTATTAATATCTGAATGTAAAATATTCATTTTGGAAGACTGCCCATATACTGGTGAGCTTTCTGTCTCTCAAATGTGAGTGCGTGTGTGTTGACTTTAGAGAAAGATGCTTTCTGTAAGAAACAGAGGTGATTACCTCTGAAATCTTAATCTGAACAGTGGTCTGCAGAATAAACAACAAACTATTGCTTTAGATAAACAGCAAACTATTGCCTCAGTGTGTTCATTTTATTTAATTATTTATCCATTGCTTATTTGTTTCACATGAGAATAAAAGTTCACTACATCAGAAAGCACACACAGGGAACTGGTTCTCTACCGTGTACATTTAAAATCATTCCCAGCTGGGCGTGGTGGCTCATGCCTGTAATCCCAGCAATTTGGGAGGCTGAAGTGGGTGGATTACCTGACGTCAGGAGTTCAAAACCAGCCTGGGCAATATGGTGAAAACTCGTCCCTACTAAAAATACAAAAGTAAGCCGGGTGCAGTTGTTCATGCCTGTAATCCTAGTACTTTGGGAGGCTGAGGAGGGCAGATCATCTGAGGTCAGGAGTTCGAGACCTGCCTGGGCAACATGGCAAATACCCATCCCTACTAAAAATAGAAAAGTTAGCCAGGCATGGTGGTGTACACCTCTAATCCCAGCTACTCAGGAGGCTGAGGCACGAGAGTAGCTTGAACCCAGGAGGCAGAGGTTGCAGTGAGGTGAGATCGCATCATTGCACTCCAGGCTGGCAACAGAGCGAGACTCTGTCTCAGAAAACAAAACAAATAAAATAAAATAAAATAATTTCCATGCTTTCCACATAGACATATCCATTAGTTTAGTTTTCTTTTATTTAGGTATGTTGAAGAGAAAGTGATACTGATTCATTTGGAATCTGACACTGAGAGAAAAACAAAGTCAGCTTTATAGAGTTGAGGAATTAAATTAGTGTAGGCCTTTTTCATAATTGTAAATCATATCCGTGCAGGGTGGTGGCTAGGGTCTGTTGCATCTCCTGTTATTTTTTCTCTTTAGGAAAATTTGAGTTAGTATTTTCCTCAGTTCATACTCATCCTAGTAAGCCACCTGCTACACCAGCTGTTCTCAACTGAGACAACAGAGATGAAAAGCCTTCAGAAGTCAGTTAATGCATAATATTCTTTCCTTCCAAGATCAGTTACTAAATCTTACAGGTTTAGGTTTGATAGAGACTGGCCCATGCAAAATGTTGCTTTCCTTAGGAGGCTATGTTTTATCAGAACATTCTATAGCTTCCATGGCTTACACATAATTCAGGAAAACAGTCCAGTCCAGAGAATCTAATATCGGAGGTATAAATGGTTCACTATTACAAAATACTTTTGAGCTATTTTTTATTTCTAATTGCTGCTCTTTTTTTCCTTACACCTTTGAAATGTTAAGCTTAAGATATACCTCCATCTTAAATCTATAAATTAGATATAGGCCATCAGATGGATGAGAATTTTGGCATAAGTTACCAAATTGAGTCTAATACTTTTGAGATTAACAAATCTGCAAGAATAACTAAGAAAAATATATGAGAAAGAAGTGGATGGATGAAATCCTATTCTCCCAGATCAAATGTGTACTCCTTTGCTACTATCATAGAGACAATGGGTACGTGAAACACAGAAGAAAAATATAGCTTTACAGAACAATATTCAAAAGCTAGAGGCAGATCTTTAAATATGAGGCATTGATCACACATGAGAATATTATCTGAACTCAGTGAGATGATTCCATAAATGGGGTTTAGATATTTGGCAATCTATGGAGGGGGGGGATGAAGAGAGTTTCCCTACCCTCACAAATAAGATCTAAAATGCCTTACAAAATTTAAAACAGTAACAAATTACTAGAAGAAAATAGATGATGTTTTCAAAAAGTTGGAAGTGGAATGTACTTCCAAAGCTTTACACAATACCCAGAAAAATCATGGTACCATGATATCAGCTATCTGAACCCACGATATCAGGGACTATATTGATTAATCACATGGAAGTCTAGAAGTTATAAATAAACAAACAAAAACATGAAATTGTTTTCTTATTTCCTTGATTATTGTACACATACAAGGAGCAATGGATTAGTTTCAGTATTTAAAATATTCTTAATAGGAATTTTATTGTAATATTTTATCTTAATAGTATTGAAGAAAAATTAATACTATTTAAGATAATCAGGCCAATAAAATAATTTTAAAGCATGAAATAAACTATCCATACAAAAATAGAAATGGCCAAAGAACATATGATAATTGATTAATTAGGCTATCAGTCCAATAAAAAGGAAATAAATGTAGACATGAAAACATTTTTTAGCTTATCATATTGGTAAAACAAGATGGTTAAAATATAAAATTGTGATAACTAATTGTGGAAAAAGGCATGCATTTTTGGTTTGATCTTAAAATGACTAAATTTATTTTGTAAGTTAATTAAAACTACCTGTAACACTGATATTATTTTAATATGTTTTATATACATATTATATTTATAGTATCTTTCAATTATTCCTACTATTCATTTGTTATATGTGTGGCATCTTTCATCATATGCTATACTGGATCCCAGAAATGTGTTTCTATATTGTCAAACGTATGAAACCTTTTTGTTGATGACCCTTGAGTCTTGTCAGGCTTAAAAAAGGTTGTTCTTTCATTTGTTTGTTTTTTGTTTTTGTAGAGAGAGGGGTCTCGTTATGTTGCCCAAACAGATTTCAAACTCCTAGGCTCAAGCAATCCTTCTGCCTTGGCCTCCCAAAATCATAGGCATGAACCATGGTGCCCAGCCTAGCTATATAAAACTTTTAACATGGACACCCTACTACTAACGTGAGAAATAGAAATACAAAGCCATTGCATCATTTACTTATCTTAGAGATAGATACAGTCCTGTGCATTAAATGGAATCATCACTTAGGTAAATATTAGAAACCTCATTTATCTTAGAATAAATGATCAATATTGATCAATGGATGAAAATCTTAATTTCTCCTAGAAAGGGGGGAGTTACAAAATAAATCATGTGTATCTTAGACCCTAAAACTGGTGTTTTAAACCATGAGAGTGGTTATAACATAAACCAAGGATTGAGACCTCATGCACATTGTTATGTGTTGTTTATCAAAAATTCAGAGTTAAGGGCTGTGTGTGGTGGCTCACTCCTATAATCCCAGCACTTTGGGAAGTTGAGGTGAGAGAATCACTTGAGCCCAGGAGTTTGAGACCAGCCTGAACAGCATAGTAGTCTCACTTATACCAAAAAGATAAAGTAAAATATTAGCCGGGTATGGTGGCCCGTGTCTTTGGTCCCAGCTGCTCAGGAGGTTGAGGTGGGAGGATTGCCTGAGCCTAGGAGGTCGAGGCTGCAGTGAGCCATGATCACGCCACTGTACTCCAGCCTGAATGACAGAGTGAGAACCTCCCTCAACTTTTAAAAAAGACAAAACAACAATAGCAAAATAGCAACAACAGCAATAACTCAGAGTTAGTTCTGAAAGTACACAATGTATTTAGTTTTCAAAATTTGTTGAAATCATTGAGTCCCAATAAGGGATATTCATCTGTATTTCCCCAGAAGCACAGTTCTGTATTTTCTGTTGTGTGTGTAGGTTTGCATATTTAGATGCTTGCTGGATCAGGCTATTCTAAAACATAACTTAGACTTATCTGTAGAGGAGCACATTGCATATGAATTTGGCTTCTGAATCATCTCACTCATTAATCATGTTTTGTAATTGTGACATCAGATTATTTGTGGCATCTTATGAGAAACAGCCTTCAAGAAGCCAGTTTGTTTGTGGTAGCTTGCTGTTTAAATTATTCCTCTTTGAATTCCAAGGGCTTTCATGAAAACTGATAATATGTTTCTTTTCCACTCACTATAAGAAATATTCATGCTTATTTTGTGTCAAGGGTTGGTTTTTATCTTCAAACACATGTGGAGACATATGAGTGACAGACATGTAACCCCAGTTTAGCAACATCTATGACATGACATCATGCATTGCTTATGCCTTTTGATCAGACATTCTGTCTTTCATAACATTTTCCCTTATTGTTCTATTGCACATTCCTAAGATATATATTCCTTTATCAAAGAGTTTATAGTACACTATTTTTTCTTGTCTATATTTATGAATGCCCAATAAAACTACTTCTTGAAGAAGAGTGTGCACATAGGTTTATGTGTGTGTGTGTGTCTTCTATTTGTCCTTCAAGTGCAGAACAATGGTTCCCCTTGACTGTAAACCTGGATCTCATTCTTTCTTGGTATGTAAAGATGGCAGGTGGACCATCCTCTTCCTGCTACCCTCTCCCAGCCATTCTCATGTTAGTGAAAGAATGGTTGGGGCCATACTTTTATCGTATAATTGCAACCCCACGTCTACAACTGGTTTCTGTAGGAAGCTCTATTATAATTAAGTTAGCTAGAAAGACTATCTTTAGAAATCTCTAGATAAAGTAGAGATCTAGTTGGAATTACTCTGCATCAGGAAGCAAAAAGCTCTTGAGACATATACACCCAAGCATTTCCATTGTCCAGACAGAAGAGAGGATTTAGGATATGTCCTGATAGCCACTGGTCCTAACTGGCCTGTTGATTATCTCCTAAGTACAGAAGATGGGGAAAACAGCAGTTTTTTAATGATAGCAAAAATATTTTGAAATCAGTATACCACACTGGGAGACAGCCTGGGGAAAGTGTCCTTCCCCTTTTTCCTGGAGGATGTAGAGAAAGAGAAGAAAGAGCAAGGGTAGCCATGAATCATCTCAGCTTCACCATTGGCTTTTCTGCCACAGAGCCAACTTAGTGGAAAATGCCTTGCTGTCATGCATTCAAGAAAGCGATGGTGCCATACAACAGTTAACAACAGGAGCAAAACCAAGCTTCTTTTCCAGGCTTTGTGATTTCCTCTGCTGGTATCACAAAGCTGGAGGGAGATTGCAGGGAGTGTCACACTCTCCAAGGTAACTCTGAGAGCTGCTTTGAGGAGCACAAGAAAATCATCCCAGTACTGAAATACTAGGTCTTCTAGAAAAAGAATGTAACACAGGGCTTGTTATGCAGGTGATATACTGAGGAGGTGCTCTCGGGAGAAACTCAGATGGGGTTATTGGACAAAAGAAGGGAAAAGGAGAGACCAGGGAGTCTTAGCTTGATCCCAGAGGGAGCTCAGGAATGTGGATACTGACAAGGAGTTTGTTTTGCTTGTGGCAAGGGGTCTAACTTCTTATTAAATTACATCAGATAGTCCTTGAACACGCCCCTCTCCCAAAGGGAGAACATAATCTTCTAAGCATATGTGAGCCTCCAGCAATCCCCTGAAGAAAGCAAGAGAGAATAACTGGAAGCCAAGCCCATAGCAGTGGCTGGATAGGTTGTACCACCATAGAGATAATCTGTTTGCACCTATTAGCCATGAGAAAACAGCAAAGAGGCTGGACCGTACCATAGCAGTTGGGAACCTCGAAATACAAGCCACACGTGACATTTGGAACCCAGCTGAAGAAAGAATGACAAGAGGATATAGCTATCCTTGCTCATGTACATTATTTGACTATCGACTCCTCTCAAGTTGATGAAACGTCTCACTTCCTGATTCCCAACTTTGCCACCAACCTGAATATGCACAGGCAAGACTAAGCTTAGCAGGCAGGTGAAGCAATACATGCTTGAATTAGGATGCATTCATGTACAACTGGCTTTGCTTTTGAAAAATATATTTTTCTAGAACTTTGCATTTTGCAGCATACAATAAGAGCAGGATTTAATAGGCTCCAAGAAGCATTGTTTAATATTCCTCCTAGGTTGCATGTCTTATTAAAGCTCTGTGCATCCGGCTGATATGGATTAGTAGACACACTCTTTGGAAAATAATTACTTTGTGCCTTTGGGTGTGGGCATTAATTTCTTAGTCTTGGAATCTGTTCCTTTCGACATTTCAAATTGCATTGTGCTTTCTAACTAGAAAATGTATTTACTTTCTGATCTGAATTTATCTGGGGAGAAGAATAAAATTTTAAAAAGGTGGTAACTCATTGTGTAACTAAAAGGATTTGGTTTGAAAAATCACAAAACATTGAAAAAGATTCCTTGAAAACAAAGGTCTTGATGCATTATTAGAGTGTGCAAGTGCTTTCCAACATTGAGAGCTAACGTTAGTTTCTTCTGAATCAATTAACACATCACCCCAACATGCTGCCTTCAGAATTGATAACGCTGATCTAATTTACGCTACCACCATTGTTTCGCCACATTTCAGAGATGACCCAACAGTGACCAATGGCCTTCTAAGGAGAAATTAGCAAATATATCAAATGAGATAATAAAGTAGATATTTTGAAGAAAATTTAAAAGCTGTAGGATATGGTGTGTTATCAGTATAGTAAATCATTTGTACAAAATTGTCTAGAAGTTTTTGAGGAGAAAACAGATATGAGAGGGATTATACTCATGATAGACAATAGGTAGATAAATGATAGATGATTGATAGATGGATGAGACAGACAAATAGATGAACAGATATATGGATAGATAGATGAATATATATTTGAGATAGATATATAGATAGATGATAGGTAGATGGATGGATGGATACATAGATGGGTAGATAGATGGTAGATAGATGACAGATGACAAATAGGATAATAGATACTCAGATGGTAGGTAGATAGATGATAGATGTGAATATAAATACACATAGGTATATATAAATGTATGTATACTGTATCTATATCTACATGCAGATATAGATACACATACTTATGTGTATATAAACATGTATACACAGATATAGATATATGTCTATATCTACTACATTGTATATTATGTATACACACGTAGATATAGTGTACATATTTAGTAGACATAGTATACACATTCAATATGTGTATATACATATTTAGTAAATAAAGTATATAGTATAGATATGTAGATAGAAAATAGCATGAAATGGTGACTCTATAGCCACCTCCCCATCCCAAGAGATTAGCCACTATTAAAATTTTCTGTTTTCCCATTTGGGCACTCAAATACATATATGTACACACAGATGCATATATGCATATTCATGTATATTTTATATAAGTTGGACATAGAATAAAAGTTCTCCACATTTATATTTATATGTAGTTATATCTATATCTACATATACATATACAGTCATATATTTCATAAGGATGGTGTTTCAATCAAGAATGGACCACATGTATAATGGTAGTCCCATAAGACAATGTTGGAGCTGAAAAATGTCTATCACCTAATATTTGCAGAGCTACACTTTTTATTGCTATTTTAGAGTGTACTCCTTTACTTATTAAAAAAATTAAATGTAAAATAGCCTCAGGAAGTTCCTTCCAGAGTTATTGCCAAACATGGCAATGTTACCCTTGGAGATGAGGACCCCAGTACTAGAAAAATTTCCTCTGTCATGGAGCCAGTGAAAGCATCCATGAGACAAAAGACTATGCATTAGGTACTTCTCCCTTTATTTTCATTCCAAGTTTACAAGGAATTTTTAAATTACTGATTTGGTTTTCCAGATACCTTCAGAATGGCTTAACGCTTATAACAGATGAGAAGCATTTTCCCAACAAACAGACTTTTGGCAATACGAGTGGAAGTTCTGTCTCCTCTAGGTTTGGCTAACACCTTGGTGAGCATTACAAGATGGATTTGTTCAACATTCCTTTGCACGTGTGGGAAATGCATCCCTTTTTTAGATGCTGTTCCTCACCCACTCCCCTCCCTAGATTTAGTCTGTTTCTGTGGCATACGATTGAATCATGTCCAGCCGATATGGATTTGAATGCCAGTTCCTCTGCACCCACCAGACTGAGCGGCTTCCTTCTTTTCAGCTCAACTGACAACGTTTTACATGCCATGGTGGCAGCATTGGAAACTAATGTCTAGTATTTGGCATTATCTCCAAGCTATTTGGAAATACATAACACATTTTTACTAAGGCATTAGACAAGTCGGCATTTAATCTATGCAGTTTGAATTGCAAATTCAAATTCCAAATAAGATAGAAGATAAATACAGTGGAATGTCAAGTGACCCCATGCCCACCTCCCCCTACCCAGAGATAACTACTATGAAAATCTTGTGTATTTTTTTCTGATTTGTGCACTCAAATACATATATATATGTGTACACATATTCACACACACGGTGATGTATATTCTATATGAGTGGGACAGAGGATAAAAATTCTCTGCGTTTTATACACCTTGCCAAATTTTCCACAGGTGAATGCATTTTCTTTTTCCAACAATTGAATGTGATATGGTTTGGCTCTGTGTCCTCCACCCAAATCTCACCTTGAATTGTAATAATCCCCACATATCTTTGGAGGGACCTGGTGGGAGATATGAATCATGGAGGTGGGTTTTCCCCTTGCTGTTCCCGTGGTAATAAGTCTCACGAGATCTGATGGTTTTATAAAAGGGAGTTCCTGTGCACATGCGCTCTTGCCTGCTACCATGTAAGATGTGCCTTTGCTTCCCAATCACCTTTCACCATGACTGTGAGACCTCTGCAGCCATGTGGAACTCTGAGTCCATTAAACCTCTTTCCTTTATAAATTTACCCAGTCTTTGGTATGTCTTTATCAGCAGTGTGAGAAGAGATCAATACAGAATCATACTTCATAACATGTGC
Organism: Cheracebus regulus; assembly: GCA_963574635.1. NCBI lineage: Eukaryota > Metazoa > Chordata > Mammalia > Primates > Pitheciidae > Cheracebus > Cheracebus regulus. Next base: position 11,402 of record CAUYQU010069588.1, read on the forward strand.
TGGATTAAAGTTGGGCCTGAACTCTTTGTTTCTTTTCTAATTTTGTTGTAGTTTTCTCCCCATCTGCTTGAGTCTAGGATACCCTATAACTTGCATCCACCAATAGTATTAACCCATTGACCCATACTGAGAAACTTACAGGTTGTAAAACCTGTCTTAGGCCTCCTAGCCTCTGTAGTTGCCTTCTTGTTGTTGAACCAAGGAACAAAGAGTGTTTACTAGCCTGCTGGAAATAACATATGGAGAGAGAGAGAGAGAGAGAGAGAGAGAGAGAGAGAGAGAGAGAGAGCAAGAGAGGGAGAGAGTTTGCTGAAAAATGTCTATTTCTGTCATTTCAGCTGTAGGAAAAGGCATATATATGAAGCTCTCTTAGATTCCTGGGCCTTGATGATGGCCTTTGTAAGAGACACAGAGCTCCCAGACATTACCATTTCTGAGATTAGCATGCACTTGGGAGTGAATGGCACAGTCCTAGAGATTTCAAATCATTTTCTTAGTGATTAAGAAGTTTAATTTCATGTGTCAACTTGACTGAACTACAGAATGCCCAGATACTTGGTTAAATGTTATTTCTGCGTGTGTCTGTAAAGCTGTTTCCAGAAGGAATTGGTATTTGGATTGGTGGACTGAGTAAGGTAGATGGTCCTTTCCAGTGTGAGTGAGCACCATCCAATCTCTTGAGGGCCTCAACAAAAAGATGTATGAAGGCTGAATTAGCTCTGCCTCACTGCTGGACCTGGAACATCCATCTTCTCCTGTCATCCATGCTTCTGGTTCTCAGGCCTTCAGACCTGGCCTGGAGTCTTCAGTATTGGCTTTCCAGCTCTTGGGCCTTTGGGCCACCCCACCAGCAGTCCTGCATCTCCAGCTTGTAGGTCTCAGACTGTGGGACTTCTTAGCCTCCATAATCTAGTAAACATAACCTAGTAAATCTCTTAATATATATTCTATTGGTTCTATTTCTCTGGAGAACACTGACACTATTTTATATCTATTTATCCATCCATCCATCTATCTTATTTGTCTGTCTATCCTATTTACCCATCCAATCATTTTATCCAATTACATTTGCAAAGGTCCTGTTTACAAATGATACTGCGTTCCAGATTCCAAGAGCACATGAATTTAGGGGGAACATTACACAACCCATAACACCCCTGAACTGTTTGCTATGTAGAGAGGACAACAACAACACAGTTTCATTAAGTCTTCAAGCCACTCATTCTCAGGTTTTGTTATGTGTAGTCCAAACTACTGCTGATGCGAAGCTTCTTGTGTTTTTTTTTTTTACAGATTCATTCAATCTTCCTACCAAAATTTTCTACTCTATCAATGTATCTATCTACTTATCCATTCATCTATCCATTCATTTATTCCATCTATCTATCCATATATCTAATCTATCTATCAGCTATCCATCTACAGAATCTATATGTATCTGTCTATCTGTCATCTATCTATCTATCTATCTATCTATCTATCTATCTATCTAATCACCTCGGCAGTTATTCTTAAACAACACAATTGTTTTGCACTTTACATAAGTGACATCATGAGGTATAAAATATTATGCAATTTGCTTCTTTTATTCAACATCAAGTTCTGAGAGTCTCCTGCATATGTAGGTGGTGTTCATTTATTTTCATAGTTGAGCAGTTTTCCATTGAGTGAACACACCACAGCTCACTGGCTCATTGCTGCATTTTAATACTCATTGTTATTTTGGGTGTTTCCAACATTTTGCTATTATTTATCATGCATCAATTCTTGTTCCTGTCTTTTTGGACACCTGGGTAAATATATATAATGTATATGGTATGTGATAGAGTCCAGATGTTCAATTTATACATTTCATATGTACATGTGTATATATACATGCATATATAGATAATACATATATCCATCCATATATATATATATATATATATACATACAGTATAACTTTGGACAACGTGGGATTGAACTGCATGAGTTCACTTATATGTGGATTTTCTTTCACCTCGGTGACTCCTGACACAGCATGACCAACCACTTCTCTTCTTTCTCCTCTTCCTCCTCAGCTTGCTCAATGAAAAGACAATAAGAATGAAGGCTATGATGATCCACTCCCACTTAATAAACAGTAAATATATTTTCCTTTCCTTGTGATTTTCTCGATAACATTTTCCTTTCTCTAGCTATCTTTATGGTAAGAATAGTATACCATACATACAACAGACAAAATATGTGTTATTCAAGTGTGCATGCCATCAGTAAGACTTCCAGTTAACAGTAGGCTATTAGCAATTAAGTTTTGAGGGAATCAAAAGTTATGCATGAACTTTTGCCTGTGCAGGGTGGTCAGGGCCACTAACCCCCAAGTTGTTCAAAGATCAACTATATATATATATATATATATACACACACACACACACACACACACACATACATATATATGCAAATGTATACATTCTAACAAAGGTCATATCCTAGACTGAATATATTTCCTTTTTCCAACTTCTTTTGTTTTTTTCTGAATAAAAATTGCATTATTTATGGTGTATGATTTTTAGCTTTCTGGCATCCCTAATTTCTCTGTAGCAATATAAATATGCTGCCCAAAGTTTCTCATATATGATGAATATATCAGTTTTATTTTATTTTATTTTTTTAATTCTATTTATTCATTTTTTTTGAGACAAAGTCTCATTCTGCTGTCCAAGCTGGAGCGCAGTGGCATGATCTTGGCTCACTGCAGCCTTTACTTCCCAGGTTCAAGCAATTATTGTGCCTCAGCCTTCTGATTAGCTTGGATTACAGGTGTACACCACCACACCCAGCTAATTATTTTATTTTTAGTAGAGACGGGGTTTCACCATGTTGGCTAGGCTGGCCTTGAACTCCTGACATCAAGTGATCTGCCCCCCTCAGCCTCCCAAAGTGCTGGGATTACAGGCGTCAGCCACCATACTCAGCCTATTTTATATTTTTAAGCTAAATTTTCTAGCAGTTGTTCTCAAGCTTTTTAATCTCATTTACTCTTATTTTTTTTTTTCAAGTTCCAGGGTACATGTGCAGGATGTGCAGGTTTGTTACATAGGTAAACCTGTGCCATGGTGGTTTGCTGCACAGATCAATCCATCACCCAGGTATTAAGCCCAGGATTTATCAGCTATTCTTCCTGGTACTCTCCCTCCTCCTACCCTCTGACAGGCCCCAGTGTGTGTCGTTCCTCTACATGTGTCCATGTGTTCTCAGCGTTTAGCTCCCACTTATAAGTGAGAACATTCGGTGTTTGTTTGGTGATCTGTTCCTGAATTCATTTGCTGAGGAGAATGGCTGCCAGCTGCATCCACGTCCCTGCAAAAAACATGACCTTATTCCTTTTAATGACTGTTTTAATCACACAAATATTTTTTATAGGTTGATTACATCTGTAAGCATATACTTAAAATTCTTAGAATTAGGAATTTTAAAGATATTCTTTATATATTTGGTTTAAATGACAAAAACAAACCCAGTATCTGTTACAAAAATGGCATGAATTTTGTAAGTAGCTATATTTTCCACCCAGAAAGGAAAAACAGTGGCATTATTTTACATTCTTGTAGATGTCTTTAATGCCTAGCTTACTGAAACAGAGCTTAGGTCTCATATCTACTTCTGGATTCAGTTTGTTTTGAGATCTCAAGCTATGTAACTTGGGCAAAACATAATTGTAAACTCTCAAAAACAAAAGAAATAGCTAATTAAGTCCTGTTATTATTAAGAATATAGTTCTTATTTCATGGACTTCCAAATGTTTCCAGACTAGACTTAAAGAAATGCTGATCTAAAAGTGTCCTTTCTTGTCTCTTTTCCAAGTTAGATGGAGGACCTTCTAGCATTTTGGTTAATCCTCAACTGCTCCTGATATTTGAAACAGAGGCACTAAACTGACTCGGAGGTATGTGCAATTGAATAGGTTTTGTCAGCTCAAGGGTCTCACACTTAAATTGGCAAGCTATGATTTAAATGGAGACATGTAAATATCAGTATCTGTCTCTTTTTTCTTGACTTCTCAGTTTTCCTAGAGAGAACTTTTTTCCTCCCTGCTGTTAGCATTTTTAGAATCCAGTGTGGGAAGTTGTATAAGTTTCTCAACATTCTGTGTGTAGACTTTTACTTACATTCCATATTCTGTGTAACTCTACTCCTGCCCACGAGCTGTCACTGACATCTAGAAGAATGCCCCCTCTGCCCTCGAGAGAGAATCTCTGTGGATCAAGTCCCAGGTTGAGTAAGGAGCAATTATATAGCTATGTGGGACGGAGATATTCAATCTTCCAAAAAGTCGTGCTTTTGAGGATGGAGTGGGGAGCATGAAGAGGAGTGAGTTAAAAGGTGCAAACACATACAGTAAAATAAAAGGAATCAATTCAGTGTTTGACAGCAGAGTAAGGTGACTTTAATTAAAAATGTATTGTACTTGGATAATAGACACCTGGAACACTACATATTATATACATGTAACAAATTTTCTGATGTTCCTTATACACCTGCACAAATTTTGCAAAAAGCAGAGAGAGAGAGAGAGAGACTTGCTTTTAACCATATCTGAGACTCTGCTTTCAGAGACCTTTGTGTGGGCCAAGGGTTGGCCTATTTCCTAGTTTATTCCCTTGACCCTGAGTACATCCAAGTTTCTCTGATGAGAATAAATTGAGATTCACCCATCTGCTTTCCAGTTTGCAATATTTCATTGAAGTATGTTGTTGTCTGCTCTCTTTTTTAATTCCTGTGAATTATTGCCTCTTATTTAGACTTTTATTTTGTCCTTTTAATGAGTTTATGGGAAAATAAAACAGCATTTTCAATTCTCTCTGTTGAGCTAGGTGTCTGAAAAAAACACTCATTATGTTGAGTCTCTTTATTATGCTTCAAGGTGGTCTGGACATGAGCTACAACGACGTATTTGCCAGCAAATACTTGCAAAATGAATCAATTAGCACATTACTTCACTCCATGAGTATGCATTAGACATCCACTTTGTGATACCCACATACCTTCATTCCCTTCTCTTTTCTGGAGATGTCCACCCCTCATCCTTAGTGAACAAAAAGCAGAGGTGGAAATAAGAATGATTGAGTGGAGTCAGTGAGAACAATGGCAGTGAAGGAGCAAGGGGGAAGGATATTTAAAGCTAAAAAGATGTTGGACATATGGGAATTCAAATAACCTGCCAATGAGTGTATTATGTGCTCTGTATCTATATCTAAACAGTGTACACACACTACTCTAAAGAGCGTATCCAGTACTAAATGTATTTTCTTTTTTCATACTTTTTTTCCTCCAGAGTAAAAACTGCATCATTTATGGTTTACAATTTTTTTTAGCTTTCTGTCATCCCTAATTTCTCTGTAGAAACATAAATATCCTGCCAAAATCTTCAGATATATGATGAATATATGTTTTATTTCACATTTTAAACTAAATTCCAGAACAGTTGTTTTCAAACTTTTCAATCCTGTTCATATATACACACACACGTATTGCATATATGCACACATATGTGTATATGTAAGCATGTATGCATACACATATGTGTGCATATATACACATGCATATGCATATATGCATGCATATCCACACTGCCTGGAGATACTAGCCTCAATATGTATAGTGTGTATATGTATATATACACATGTGTGTGTATGTATTTATGCATACATATATGTATATTAAACTTTAAAATCATATATATGTACCTATATACATACACATCATATATACATTATGCACATATAAATATGATGTATATGTATTGTGTGTGTGTGTGTGTATATATATATATGAAAAGAAAGAGAATAAGAGAGAGAAATTGTATGAATTACTGACTAGGAGAGTGTCCCTAGGATCTTTGTTTGCTTGTAAAAAGTTGTCTCACAAAGATGAAAATGAAAGATTGAAGGAGAATCACTGGAGAAGGAAGAGCAGGAAGAATTAAAGTCCAAGGGTCAGATTGGGACAACGACGGGAGCAGGCTGAAGAGGAAGGTTCAACGCCGGGTCCATGCAGACTCATCCGTCAGACCCGGTTCAGAATCACCTCTTCGCAGCCACACATACGGTTCAGGGTCACCTTCTTTCCACAGCCACACAGATACTATATATTGCTTTGTTCCCTTGCAGCCTGGCTACTACATCCTCACCAGGAGCAGAGCTTTTGTAAAGTTGGTTATTATTTTTGTGCCCACCAATGGGTCTCAGACAGAACCATAAACATTTTGAGCTTCCCTCAAACTGTTGAGATACCTTAAACACATCCTACTATTTAAACTTGTCATTTATATGAAGCCAGTCTATACTGATAATTAAAATTGTTTAAGCAGACAGACAAAAATGGCAATTTTGCATAAGTAAGAAAACCATGTTTTTCTGTACAGTAGGTTAGCATTGCAATACTAGTACATGTTTATTTAAAAAAAAAACTCATTGTGCCTACCTCATTCTACACTAGTATGACATTCTAAACATTTACCTACCTGTCTTATCCAAATATTTGAAGAGTTGACATAGCCAGTATCATTCAGAGAAGGAAGAAGTTACAGAGTATACATATAATTTGAATTTTGACTTTGAAAATAGAATATGTATCAACTGCAGTATTCTTTCAAAGTATCTCCCATAAAGAAACATTGCAATTCCATGAAAATTTAAAGATGCTTGTCTGGACATACACATGCATTACGTTTATTTTATTATGCAATGTGGATGTCATACACACACTGAAAAGTAAGATTCGGATTATCAAACTATCTTTATTAAACTGTAACTATAGAAACAGAGCCTGTAATAAAAAGCTTTGTAAAAGTAATACATGGGCAAATACACTGTACCATCTTAAAGTGTATACCATATTTTGAAGTAGATTTGGATTGCCTAGAATGTGGACTTGGTAGAAAAAAAGAGAAAACAGAAAAACCCACATCATCAAGAGTCTTGAACTAATGTCTGCCATCTTCACACTGCCTGGAGGTATGTACTTGCCTCAATCAAAGATTTGTTTTCTTTGCTCCATCTCCAAACTCATTTCATGGTTTAGGATAGATCCTTAAGCTCCAATTAAAAAAGGAAGTGGTCAGTGAAAAGACCTCTGCTCCAAGAAAGATTTCTGGAAATCTCTCAGATAATTCATGCTTACTTCAGTTGGCCAGGTGTGGTCACAGAGGCACACTCAACCCCAAGAGTAATTGGAAAATATAGTCTGTTCTCCCGGCCAGAGCTGAACAAAGACGGTGGGACATTAACTGAAAAGGAAAATGGGCACAGATGTCAGAGAAAATCTGAGGGATTTATTTCTTGTCATTTATAAATAGAAAACCACAAGATGCCACATAGACCATAAATGTGAACACACATATATAGATTATAAGCATATGTATACATTTAGATTCTCTCAAATACACAAAGATTATAAACATAAACATTTGTCCCTCTTTCCCTCTAAGAAAACAGTATTTGTTTTTTAATTTAAATTTAAGTTTAGAGGTACAAGTGTGGGTTTGTTACATACATAAACTTGCGTCATGAAGGTCTGTGGTACAGATTATTTCATCATCCAGGTATTAAGCCTATTATCCATTATTTATTTTTCCTCATCCTCTCCCTTCTTCCACCCTCCACCCTACGACAGCCCCAGTGTCTGCTGTTTCCCTCTATGTGGCCATGTGTTCTCACCATTTAGTTCCCACTTATAAGTGAGAACATGTGGTATTTGGCTTGCTGTTCCTGTATTAGTTTGCTAAGGGAAATGGCCTCCAGCTCCATCCATGTTTCTGCAAATAACAGATCCTGTTATTTTTTACAGTTGCATAGTATTCCAGGGTGGATCCACATTTTCTTTACCCAGTCTACCATTGATGAGTGTATACGTTGATTCCATGTCTTTGCTATTGTAAATAGTGCTTCAGTGAACATATATGTGCATGTGTCTTTATAATAGAACAATTTCTATCCCTTTGTATACATGTATGTATAAACATCTATCTATATATATTTCTCCAGTAATGTTATTGCTGGGTTAAGGGTAGTCCTTTTTTTGTTTTTATGAGGAATTGCCACACTGTCTTCCACAGTGGTTGAAATAAGTGTTTCTTTTCTTTTCTTTTTTTTTTTTGACATGGAGTCTCACTCTGTCACCCAGGCTGAAGTGCAGTGGCACTATCTCGGGTTACTGCAACCTTCATCTTCCAGGTTCAAGCAATTCTCCTGCCTCAGCCTCCCAAGTAGCTGGGATTACAGGCACATGCCACCATACCCAGCTTTTTTTTTTGTATTTTTAGTAGAGGCGGGGTTTCACCATGTTGGCTAGGCTGGTCACAAACTGCTGACCTCTGGTGATTTGCCCACCTCAGCCTCCCAAAGTGCTGGGATTACAGATGTGAGCCAGTGAACCCGGCCAAGTGTTTCTTTAAAAAAAAAAAAAAAAAAAAAAAAGAAACAGAAAAGCAAAAAAAAAAGAGTAATGCTTTTCACCTCAATAGTAGTTGTATCTCAACATACTGATTTTATCCACTTTCATCATAAGAATTGAGGTCAGAAAAGGCATCCATGAAGGGCAATGTGTTTTTTGTTCCTATGTTTGTTTTTTGGACATGAAGATACTCATTAAAGTTCACATCTAACATAACTGTAAAAACATTAACTTAAACATAATCTTTGAATTATCACCAAAACTTTTTCTAGGAGTAGGTTATTTATGAACTTCAGATGCCTCAACTGCATTACTTCTCTGTTACTCGATTTCTGTGTTTTCTGTATATAGATGAAATAATTTTTCAGTTTGCCGCATGGGGCCATGGGGCCACTGGAAATTCTTGGTACTAAGGGGAATTCCTGGTTTGAGAAGATCTGAAAGCAGAACCATAAAGGTTAGATTGAAGTGTAGAGGTCAAATGGAAAGCAGCTAGGCAATTGAAGAGATTACAGATTTATGAACTCAAGAAGAGGCAGGAATGATGGAGAAAGATAAATGAGAGTGTATTAATGCCATATCCTGGAAATTTCTGACAGAAAAAAGTTTAAGGCTCCAAGTCCAAGACAGTAAAAAGACTTGTTACTTTCTGCCTGTAGTTGTATGAAATACTAAAACTAGTTTCAAAAGTGACACAATCTTTCAATCAACCTTGGGTCAGGACCAATGCTTCAGAAAGCCACTTAGTCATGAAGCTCTGCACTTCCCAAAGAAAACACATTAGCAACCAGGTCACACCAGAAACCGGGTTTCTTCATTAGGACAAAGCACCCCATAAAATTCCATTTTCTCTGTGTGTGGTGGCATGCTCCTGTAGTCCCAGCTGAAGTGGGAAGATCATTTGCGCCTGGGAGTTTCAGGCCAGTGTGGGCAATATAGCAGGATATTGTCTCTTAAAAAAAAATAAAGAAAATCAATTTTCAAAGTTAACCAGGACTGCCCTAACTTTCCAGTACCCAAGTATAAGATAATAGCAGTGGCTGGCCTGCTTCAGAGACATTGCAACCTATAATCAGAGCTCCTTCTGGCTTAACAAGCAATACACTGAGCTTTTTTCTTTCCCCAGAGACTGGGTGGTAGCATGTTTCTACAAACTACATTTGGTTTGCTAGCAGCTTCTAGAAAATAAGCCCTTCTAGATGACTTCACATTTGAAGGTATGCAGTGTATACATTCTCATTTCATATGTCCATCTATCTTGCTGCTTACCTGCCTGCCTTCTCATTTTATGCAGACAACAAGACTAATAAACACATTTTAAAGCAATTGCTAAGCTATGTGTATTTCAGCCCCTTGTGCTGGCTTTTAAATATCTTGCAAAACCAAGATGAAAATACCAACAAACCTAAAATTTCCAAATGGTGGTTTGTCCATGAAAAAACTGTTTAGATATTTGTTTCTCTTCACATGGGTAGATCTAAAGATATTTCCTTGCTTTCTCATTGATAGCTTTAGTGTCATTTTACCTGTTAGAGACTGAGGTGGAGTAGAAGTGATCAGAAGTGCTGTGGGACAAGAAAGTTGAACATTAGAGCGGCAGGGAATTCTTCTCATTTTTTAATTACATAATCCAGAATGGCCCCCATTTCAGTGTGTAGTTTTCTGATGGCATCAGGGTTAACTGTGATTCTTTTTATTGTAGCACTTGTAATTCACTCTATACAACCCAGTTTCCTGTTCTGATATCCCTGAGACATACAGTATTTATTTCAAAACCCTTGAATTAAAATTTTCTATGTAGAATTTTAAAGATATTTGAAATATGGTTTTTGTTTTGTTTTGCTTTATTTGGTAAGTAAAGTTCTATTGAATAAATACTGGTTTTAGTGTCCATAGGGAATATTTTTGCTATATTCTTTACAGTTTTAATAACAACTTACATCACATTGAATATATTTCAAACTCCTCTCAAAATGAAGAAAAACATATCTCCCAATTCTGCTTTTGGAGATTACATTGTGTTATACATTTCTCATACATGTGTCTATCCCTAAATGATGTTCTATACATTTATTTCAATGTATATGTATGTACTATGTACATATGTAATATGTACATTATATACATATGTGTGCTATATGTGTGCATTACTTGTACTGGCAAATCTGCAACTGCTTTTATACCAACCATATATATATATATATATATTTCTTTCACTACCCCCTCTTTTTGTGATAGAAATAATGAATGCTCTTTGAGGTACAACTGGGACCCCAATACAGCCAACACTAGTTATATATAATATAGGTGTCCAATCTATCCTATCTACATATCAATCCACCTACCTTTGCATATGTATATAGATATTGTATATGTGTATGTGTGCAGTTTATTTTCTTTATTTTGCTTTTTCTTCCTTCCCTCCCTTCCTTCTTTCCTTCCTTCCTTCCTCCCTCCCTCCCTTCCCTCCTCCCTTTTTTCCCTTCCCTCCTCCCTTCCTTCCTTCCCTCTCTCCTTGTTTCCTTCCTTTTTTCCTCTCTTCCTTCCTCCATCTTTCTTCCCTCCCTCCCTCCCTTCCTTTTATCTGTCCTTTGTCTCTCTCTACACACATATCATCCACATATATGTGTTTGTATGCAGTTTAGAAGTTCATTCTTTCTCTTTCCCTCCCTCCCTCCCTCCCTTCTTTCTTTCTTCCTTTCTTTCGTTCTTCCTTTCTTTCTTTCTTCCTTTCTTTCTTTCCTTCCTTCCTTCTTTTCTTTTTTTGACGTAGTCTCAGTGTTACCGAGGCTGGAGTGCAGTGGCACAATCTTGGGTCACTGCAGCCTCCACCTCCTGGGTTCAAGTGATTCTCTGGCCTCAGTCTCCAGAGTAGCTGGGATTACAGGTGCATGCCACTATGCCCAGCTAAGTTTTTTTTTTGTATTTTTTTAGTAGAGATGGCGCTTCACCATGTTGGCCAGGATCGTCTTGTTCTCTTGACCTCGTGATCCGCCCACCTTGGCCTCTCAAAGTGCTGGGATTATAGGTTTGAGCCACCATGCCCGGCCTCTTTTTTTCTTTCTTTCTCTTTATGTGCCTGTATGCATATGCACATATATTCATAAATCTAACCAATTTAGAAAGAAGATTTGGTTTTCTTTTAAATACAACATGAGGACATTAATACACTAGACCATGAGTATCTAAGGAGATGCATGTCTATTTTTTTTTTGACAGGTTTATAGGACGTTGTCTTTCAAGTTTTGATTTGATTTGATAGTTTTTGGCAGGTTGTTACCTTGTCATGTTGCATTACCTGCAAAATCAAGTCCAAACTATTTGAGAAGACATACAAGCTCAGTGAGATGTAATGTTTAATACAAATATTTATGTCTATGGAGCCCTGGAAGGCAGTTAAGTGGCTTTTGCAACACACCTGTCAGTATGCAATGACAACCTCATAATACTAATGGGATTGGCCTAATGCTCATCAGTTCATGGCCCCACTCATATGATTACACTTAGAGATCTTGGTGCTGTGGAACGGGGGAAGTTTCCTAGTTGTAACCCATAAAAACATTGTTATTCTTCTCATGAAGACAAGGGAGAAGTAGGCTTATTATTTTGTTTTATTTTTTTTGTAGAGATGGAATCTCACCCCATTGCCCCGGTCCCAAATCCTGGCCCTAGGTGATCCTCCTGCCTTGGTCTCCCAAAGTTCTGGGATTGCAGACGTGAGCCACCGCACCTGGTCAAGAAGTAATCTTAATTGATCATTCTAACTGACCCAATTTGACTTAACTAGAAGAGAAAGGTTGCATTACGTTGTTCCTTTTTAGCAAGAATAATTCATAACTGTATTTCCAGGTTTCTTCCAATGTTTCTTAAAATTAACCAGCTCTATCCAAAGAACACTATTAGCCCATAGTTGTAGATTCCAATATTTTTTCATTTCATTTTCTTTCTGAACCCAGCTTTCAGGTGGATTTCTTGTGGGTTTTGCTCTTAATGACTAATCCGGTGGTCTTCTCTGGCTTATTTGTAAAGTAGGCGGTCTACGTACACTTCTTGTCTTATCTTTTCAGGAAATGACATTAGAAAAGCAGTTGTTGTTAGATTTGTGACCTAAGATGTGCCAGGATAATTTTCATTGCCTACAACAAAATGTTAATGTCCATGTGGTTTATGCAAAAGTAAAAGAATCATGGAGCTAAATTGCATCTTAATAGATTATTGAAGTCAGAGTAAGATTCCATCTGGGGATAGGAACTTCTGCAAAACATCCACCATCTCACTGTTTAGCCTTGTTTTGGCCTCTTTAGAAGTAGAAGCATCAATCAATGTAAACAGTCAAAAAGATCAAGAGAAAAATAGTCACAACCTCCTGAGCATGTTTGTATTGGCTAATGACAAAAGTTGTTCATATGAAATATGTCAACAGCAATAAAAGTCGTTAATGCTTTGATTAGAAATAGCTGGAGTGGTAGGGAGCTTTTCCCTTCTTAAAATGGTATCTGTTTACACTTTACATTTATCTAACATCATTTAAAAATTGTGTTTGTTGGGGATGGTGGAGGTGGTGTTGGTGGTGGTGGAGATGTTGGTGGTGGTAGAGTTGGTTGGAATGGAGCTTAGTTCAGCCATTATGAAAAAAGATATGTAAGTTCCTCAAAAAATTAAAAATAGAATTACTATATAATCCAGAAATATCAATTCTGGGTATATTTCCAAGGGGAATAAAACCACTATCTGGAGGAGATATCTACATCTCCATGTTCATTACAGTGCTGTTCACAGTAGCCAAGATACAGAAACAACCCAAATGTCCATGGAAAGGGAATGGGTAAGGAAAATGTGGTGTGTATATTCAGTGGAATATGATCCAGTCATAAAAAGAGGAAATTCTGCCATTTGCCACAACATGGATGAACCTGGAGGACATTATGTGAAGTGAAATAAGCCAGGTTCAGACAGGCAAATACTGCATGATCTCACTTAAATACAGAATCTAAAACAGTTAAATTCAGTGGGGCATGGTGTCTCATACCTGTAATTCCAGCATTTTGGGAGGCTGAGGTGGATGGATCGCTTCAGTCTAGGAGTTCAAGACAAGCCTGGGCGAAATAGCGAAACCTCATCTCTACTAAAGACACAAAAATTAGCCTGGCATGGTGACACCCACCGGTAGTCTTGAGCTTTTTGGGAGGCTGAGGTTGGGGGGTTACTTGAGAGCCTGGAAGTGGAGGTTGTAGTGAGCTGTGATTACACCACTGCAGTCCAGCCTGGGCAACAGAGCAAGACCCTGTCTCAAAAAAAGAGAAAGAAATAAAAAAAGAGAGAAAGAGAGACAGAAAGAAAGGAAAAAAGAGAGAGAAAGAAGAAAGAATGAAAGAAAGCAAGAGAGAAAGAAAGAAAAAGAAAAAGAAACAGAACAGTCAAATTCATAGAAGCAGAGTATAGGATGGTGGTTACCAGAGGCTGAGGAGTGGGAGAAATATAGAGATGTTAGTTTAAGGGGACAAAATTTTAGTTATAGAACAAATACAGTTTGGAAGACTAATGTACAGCATGGTGACTACAGTTAATAATATTATATATTTGAAATGTATAGTATATTTAAAATTTACAAAGAGAGTGGAGCTTAAGTATCCTCACCACAGACACACCTAGAAAAAGATAACTATGTGAGATGATGGGTGTGTTAATTAGCTTAATTGTGATAATTATTTCAGAATATATACACATCAGAATACCCCTGTGTATACCTTAAATATACACAAGTTTTGTCAATTATATCTTCATAAACCTGAGAAAAATTTTTTACTGAAAATTGCTTTCTAAACAGAAATCATTACATTTGTATCACATTTCTGTGTCAAAGCAATATCCCTTTCTTTTTCACATCTTTTCCCAGAACATCTTGTCTTTTCATTTACACTTCAAGTCACATTCAGTGACCTCTCTCACTTCCATTTGACATGACATTCGAGTTATTTTGGTTCATGCTTCTTTATCAGTTCTTATTATTTGTGGTCAGTGGCTTAGACGTTCTCAGTTTCTAGAGATTGGATTTAGGTGGAAAATAAAAGGGAGAGACAAGAGTTTCACAGTCTAGATTGACTGCTGGATTTTTGAAATTCAGTCTGAATAAGTATGTTTGGGCTTCAGTCCCAGTTTATATAATTATGGAATTTAAACAAGTAAACTGGAACTCATTGCATTAGTTCATTTCCACACTGCTATGAAGAAATACCATAGACTGGGTAACTTATAAAGGAAAGATGTTTAATTTACTCACAGTTCCACATGGTTAGGAGGGCCTCAGGAAACTTACAATCATGGTGGAAGGCAAAGGAGAAACAGGCACCTTCTGCATAGGGCAGCAGGATGGAACGAGTGCAAACAGGGGAAATGTCAGACACTTATAAAACCATCAGATTTCATGAAACGCACTCACTATCATGAGAACATCATGGGGGAAACTGACCCCCATGATTCAATTACCTCCATCTGGTCCTGCTCTTGACATGTGGGGATTGTGGGGATTACAATTAAAGATGATATTTTGCATAGGGACACAGGGAAACCATATCACTCACCATGATATGTATTTCAGAACTAGGAGAAGACAGGAGTTGGGAATCATAGACAAAAACCCCTATGTCTACTTCAAAATGAAAAAGAATACAAACAAATTTTTTAAAGCATGATTCACCCAAACTCCAAGGAGCTGAAAAGCTGTGATTTAACTTCTAATGCAGTAAATCCTCACCAGATGCTTTCCCAAAGGAACACAACTCAGTGGCTTCCATTGGTGTGAGAACAGATCTTTGTAGGACACTAAACATTGTTCTAATTCACAGATGATAAAATGGTAATAATAATTATTATTATTATTCTCATCATCAAAGCTAATTATGAGTATTTGCCATAATTCTCATAGGTTTGATGTACACCAGAGTCCTCATTTGCTGAAAAGGCAATTGTGGCTCTAGGAAGTGAGACATTTTGCTCAGGGTAGTAAACCTGATAGAAGAAAGTGTTTAGAAAACTCAACCTGCCTTGAGACTGTTCAGGGTTGAATTCCAGCACTAATTCTTATTGGCTGTGTGGCTACAGGTAAACCACTTAATCTCTTGGAAGTTCAACTTTTTCATTTTGTAATATGGTAAACATAAAACAGCAGAACATCACATCACATCACAACACAATACAACTGCATTAGTCTTCTAGGGCTGCCATTACAGAATATCACAGGCTGTGTGGCTTAAACACCAAATATTTATTTGCTCCCAGTTTTGAAAGCAGAAAGTTCAATATCAAGGTGCTAATAGGGTTGGTTTCTTCTCCTTGGCTTGCAGATGGTGGCCTTCTTGCTGGGTCATCACTTGGCCTGTAGTCTATACATGGGAATCTGTGGTGTCTCTTTTCTTATAAGGACACTGGTCCTATTGAATTATGGTCCCCCCCAATAACCTCAATTAATCTTAATTACCTTTCTAAAGGCTCTATCTCCAAACACAATCACACTGGGGATTATGGCTTTCAAGACATGAATTTTAGGGAGACACAATTCAGTCCATAAACATAAAATAGCATGGCAAGAAAACATATCAGTACACAACATAGCACATCAATATAACTTAACATAACATAATGAAGCATAATGTGTCAATGCAACATGACATAATGTAACATACAAAACATAATAATGTAACACAACACCACAACATAACATCATATGCTGGTAATGAGGATTAAATTAGGTGATATGCTTAAATTACTTAGCAAAGTCTTTGGCATTTAGCAAATATTCACTCAGTGTTAGAGGTAGCCAATCCCTGACCACTGCCCCTCTCCACCAATAAAATAAAATAAAATAAAATAAAATAAAATAAAATAAAATAAATAAAATAAAATAAAATAAAATAAAACATGTGGCACATCTGAAATTCAATCCAAGGTCCTCTCTGTAGCATTCTGCATAAAAAGGACAAAAATTAGAAAGGAAAGATACATACTAGTGCATAAAATCAGATTATGTATTATAGTCTTAATGACAAATATGCATTTATGTTTTCTTTATGCATGTATTTTTAAGAAAATGCCTATTACCTATACTTAATCCTACCTGTATATGGAAGGGCACCACGTAGTATAGCAATTCTGATGATGTATCTCTTGCTCTAGTCTTCACTGTTTTCCAGGTAAGGAGGAATGACTTTTTGTTATGGACATAACCCAGCATCAACCCCATCCCCTCTGCTCTCCTCTCCTAGCCTTCCTGCTTTCACTCATCTCCTATTTCCTCTTCCTATTTTTCTTTTTTTCTTTCTTTTTCCCTTCCTTTGTCCTTTTTCTTCCTTCATCTCACTTTCTCTCTCCCTTCATTTCTTCCTCTCCTTCCTTCTTCTCACTTCCTCGTCCCCTTTGTTTCTTCCTTTCTTAACCTCAATTCCTCTCTTACTTCTTTTCTTCTTCCCCTTCGTTATTTCCTCTCACTTCCCCTCTCCTTTCTTCCTCTCCTTCCTTCTTTATTCTCAATTCTCTTCACTTCCTTTCTTCCTCTACTCCCTTCCTGTCTCCCTCTCTTTCTTCCTTACTTTCTTCTCTCCCACCCTCCCTGTGTTCCTCACTGCCTCTCTCCCTCCCTTCCTTCCTCCTTCCCTTTCTTCCTTCCTTTTTCTTCTTTCTTTTCTATCCCCTCCTCTTTCTTTCACTTTTTTCCCCTCTTTCTCTAAAGATAAGCAGGAGCCAAGCATTCCCCTGTCCTCCTTTATTAAGTGACCTATTTTATTTGCATCAGCACCACTGGTGGGAAAGCCTATCCTCACTCAACATTGCCCTCCACATGTCATTAGGTGTATATGTCCATCTGATAATGGGGCTCAGGCTTGGAAAGCCCATTTGCTCAGATAGACTGCTATAACCTGGCTTTCATCTTCCATAAGGGTGATTTTGCCCCTCATCTGTCTTAGCCCATGTCAACCTTCTCCTTTTGTTCAGATTCCATTTTTGTCCTTTCCCTATAGTTTTTCCCAGCACTCTGAATGATCCCCTATAGAGAGCACTTCTGGATTTTATGAAGAATGGTTTGACTCTCCATGGAATTCATCTGTGATCCCTTGGGGCCTCTACAGGTCCCTCTAGACAATTTATTCTAGGACTCAACTGTAATCATCAGCCTTAACCAGATCTTCCTTAATAAGGAATGCATATATGATGGTTTTATTTATAAACCAAATCTAACCATCTCTCTCTTGTTTTTTGGTTGTTTGTTCTAATAAAGTTTATTTGTTTTGATGCTAGACAATGGCTTAGCATTATGTTTTAACATATATCCTTTGACCAATTACCTCACAAATGTTGCTGCTTCTTCCCTTGCCGCCACATTCAGACCTCACAACAAAGGCAATGGCCCTAACCATTTCCTGCTGTCTGATTTCAGTGTGCCTCTCTGGTCTTCACCCAATAAATTACTAAGTCATTATTGGATCCCTTACACCTAGATACAGACACCAAAGAAAGAAGAACAATTGCAATGTTAGCTCAGGTGAAAACTAAACAAAATGTGTGATTTTTGTAATAATTTTATTTTCATTCTTTTAAATAAAAAATAATAGAAGCAATGATTAAGTGTCTGTTCCTTGTTATAAACTCTAACAACAATAACAACAACAAATCCATCTCCAAATGTGAGAAAAGGTTGAGAGAGGACATGAAGAGAAGAAACATGATGGGGAAGGCCAGGCATTTTTTATCACCAGTGAAAGAGGGAAATGCAGTTCCTAAGAAAAACATGAAGGAGATACCTTTAATCTTCCTTCTAATGTCATTTAATTTAAACTCATAATAATTTCATGTTCTTCTCATTTGCATTATTTCATGTTCATATATCCCACTTTAGTGTGTTTTATTTTTAAAAAATTTTGAGTCAGGGTCTTGCTCTGTCACCCAGACTGGAGTGCAGTTGCACAATCACAGCTCACTCTAGCCTTCAACTCCTGGGCTGAGGTGATCCTCCTTCCTCAGTCTCCCAAGTAGCTGGGACTACAAGTGCATCACCACACTCAGGTGTTCTTTTCTTATGTTTTGTAGAGATGGGGTCCTCTTATGTTACCCAGCCTGGTCTGGAACTTCTGGGCTCAAGCTATCTTCCCAACTCACATTCCCAAAGTGTTGGGATTCTGAGCGTGAGCCACTGCACCCAACACATATGGTCTTTAAAATGAAACTATTGTTTAAAGTGATATTTATGTTCCTAAATCATCCTTGAAATTCAAGTGGGATTTTGCAATACTACCTATTGTATAAATTCTAAAACAAAGCTCTCTGAACATTTATGTTCAATAAGCAAAGTAACCAGATCTTCAAAACCATCTGCTAATGTGCATCAAACTCTTTAAACTAAGAATGAGGGAGTTGGGTAAAGAGGAAAATATATGCTTTATTCCTTCAAATAAAAGGCTTTGATAACTGGACTGATTTTTCTTAATGATAATGGCAACATTTAAATGTACAATAAGAATCTTGCATAACTACAGATAGGAATAAACTTATTTTGGTCTTTTGGAACCAGGGTTATCTTGGCTTGCTTATGATGAAATCATTTTTTTACATAGTCTAAAGAATGTTGGTTGTCAAAATATATGGTTTCTGTGGTCTCCCATATCTGTAGATGGCTTTCTCTCCTCCTGTGGTCTGGTTGTTCTCTTATGAAAATACATAGAATCCTCTCTTACGCATTTCCCACTTTGTGGCATTCTCTGTGTGACTGAAAGCTTCCCACAGGGGAAGTTGTCACAGGCAATGTAAATTTTAAAAAAATAATAATAATCACACACACAAGAAATAAGTAGTTGACAAAAAGTGTCATTTCTCTGCAGTGGCAGGCTGATATCTTGTGAGATATTTTAGGTGTATTTTGACAACAAGGAATCATTAACTGTGGCTGCATTTGGGGGAAGAATATTTTTCCTGCGAAGATCAATTGGTCTAGATTGCCAGAGTAGAGTGATGTTATAAGCAAAGGGTCTCATTCCTCCCTGGATTTTGCCATTAGGCTCCCTCTAGGAGTTGCAAAGCAATCACCCTTCTCTTCTAGAGACTGACAACACACAAAAAATATGCAAAAAGAAAAAACAATCAGATTTTACTTGGGAGTGAAAGAATGTCTAAGACTATAGTGGTGGTTTTCAAGCATTTCTAGGGACTATATAAAAACCATTGTTCAAACCACATATGCAAGGTAGTTGGTCTATTTTAGACATTGATATTCTTCTAGATATTATTTCTAAATGGCACAGATGGTAAGTTCATACAAATCTATGGTAGATTTATGATATTATTTCTAAATGGTACAGAGGATAAGTTCATACAAATCTAGGGTAGAAGGTAAATGTGTGGACCACCTCCAAAAGCTGAGAATTACTCAACCAACAGATATGTTTTATTAAATCTCATTTACCAACTCTTTGTTTAAACTTAAAACTTCATCATTTTCAGATTATCTATTTGATCTCTGACTCTATGTAACAAAAAGGCATAATAAATATGAAAATAAAGAGAACAGGCCAATAAAAGAATAGGCTGTGACTCAAAATCATGTGTAGGAAGAATGAAATGTAGCCTTGGTTTCAGTGTTGGGCTTTGGTAAGATTTAGAATGTCAATGAGTTATTCGTTGTATCAGTCAAAGTTCTCTAGAGGCACAGGACTAATAGAATATATATACATATATATACGTATATGACAAACAAGATCAATCTTGGGGGTCTTCCTATGAGTTTAACTTTTCCAATGAATAAACCAATCACCGACACATATATTTTATTATTTATTTTATTTTATTTTAAAGTTCCAGGGTACATGTGCATGATGTGCAGGCAGTAAATGTGTGCCATGGTGCTTTACTGCACCTATTAACCCATCACCTAAATATTAAGTCCAGCATGCATTAGTTATTTGTCCTGATGCTCTGTGTCACCAACAGATATTTCATCACAGGTTGTATAAAAAGAGACAAAATTAGAAGTAACATCCTTAACATACATTTGCTTTCCATGTTCTTTCATTCATCTTGATATTTTTCACCAGAATATCTTTACCAACACAGCAATGCCATGGGAAAAAATATTGCAGGAACAAATTCTCTAATATATTAAAAAGAGATTAGGTATTGAATGTGTAATCCTGAACTAAGAAACAATACTGGATGAAGTCAGAGATCAAATAGGTAGTCTGAAAATGATGAAGTTTTAAGCTTAAACAGAGTTGGTAAATGGGATTTAATAAAACATATCTATTGCTTCAATAATTCTCAGCTTTTGGAGGTAGTCCTCTACCATGGATTTGTATGAACTTACCTTCTGTGCCATTTAGAAAGCCTCATTCTTGTATTTTGATAAGCATCCACTCACATTGGTTAAAAGAAAAGTAATATTTGTAGTTAAATGTCAACAGTATTGTCCTCCAAACATGGAATTATTATTCAAGGGAAACATTGGCTTTTGAAAATAGAGCTTCATAAAATAGACATGTTTTCCCATCAATATGTAATCTGCGAATGCTATTTTTGTGGTATGTTTAGGATTTATAAAATTCTCTCATTAAAATTAACTGCCAGACTCAGTCATCAAAATCTACCTTACATATTGAGTGTTTTGCTGGGAGTTGTTCAGCTGGTGTTTATTACATACTCAAGTGTTTAGATTTGAAAGAGACGATGTAAAATTGTTCCATTATTTTTGGTTATTCCCAATTGTCTCTTTGAATTTATCTAGAAAGTATGCCTGATTTAAATAAATAAACATCATATACAAGATTCTTGTTTTTTCTTTATTATTTTTTATTGCATTTTAGGTTTTGGGGTACATGTGAAGAACATGCAAGATTGTTGCATAGGTACACATGTGGCAGTGGGATTTGCTGCCTTCCTCCCCATCACCTATATCTGGCATTTCTGCTCATGCTATCTTTCCCCAACTCCCCACCCCCCACTGTCCCTCCCCTGTTTCCCCCCAACAGATCCCAGTGTGTAGTGCTCCCCTCCCTGTGTCCATGTGTTCTCACTGTTCAACACCTGCCTATGAGTGAGAACATGTGGTGTTTGATTTTGTGTTCTTGTGTCAGTTTGCTGAGAATGATGGTTTCCGGGTTCATCCATGTCCCTACAAAGGACACGAACTCATTGTTTTTGATGGCTGAATAATATTCCATGGTGGATATGTGCCACATTTTCCCTGTCCAGTCTATCATTGATGGGCATTTGGGTTGGTTCCAGGTCTTTACTATTGTAAACTGTGCTGCAATGAACATTTGTGTGCATGTGTCCTTATAGTGGAATGATCTATAATCCTTTGGATATATACCCAGTAATGGGATTGCTGGGTCAAATGGAATTTCTATTTCTAGGTCCTTAAGGAATTGCCACACTGTCTTCCACAATGGTTGAACTAATTTATACTCTCACCAACAGTGTAAAAGTGTTCCTATTTCTCCACATCCTCTCCAGCATCTGTTGTCTCCTGATTTTTTAATGATCTCCATTCTAACTGACATGAGATGGTATCTCAATGTAGTTTTGATTTGCATTTCTCTAATGACCAGTGATGATGAGCATTTTTTCATACGTTTGTTGGCCTCATGTATGTCTTCTTTTGAAAAGTATCTGTTCATATCCTTCGCCCACTTTTGAATGGGCTTGTTTGTTTTTTTGGCCATACTGCCCAAAGTAATATACAGATTCAACGCTATCCCAATCAAGCTACCAATGACCTTCTTCACAGAACTGGAAAAAACCACCTTAAATTTCATATGGAACCAAAAGAGAGCCCGCATAGCCAAGTCAATTCTAAGCAAAAGAATAAAAGCTTGAGGCATCATGCTACCTGACTTCAAACTATACTACAAGGCTACAGTAATCAAAACAGCATGGTACTGGTACCAAAACAGAGATATACACCAATGGAATAGAATAGACGCCTAGGAGGCAATGCCACACATCTACAACCATCTGATCTTTGACAAACCTCACAAAAACAAGCAATGGGGAAAGGATTCTCTGTTTAATAAATGGTGTTGGGAAATCTGGCTAGCCATGTGCAGAAAGCAGAAACTGGACCCCTTCCTGACACCTTACACTAAAATTAACTTCAGATGGATTAAAGACTTAAACATAAGACCTAGCACCATAAAAGCCCTAAAAGAAAATCTAGGCAAAACCATTCAGGACGTAGGCATAGGCAAGGACTTCATGAACAAAACACCAAAAGCATTGGCAACAAAAGCCAAAATAGACAAATGGGACCTAATCAAACTCCACGGCTTCTGCACAGCAAAAGAAACAGTGATTAGAGTGAATTGGCAACCAACTGAATGGGAAAAAAATTTTTGCAGTTTACACGTCTGACAAAGGGCTGACATCCAGAATTTACAAAGAACTAAAACAGGTTTCTTGCTGTTAAAATCCAACCTATGCAGTCTGGAGACTTTTTGTAGGTGAGACTACTTCATGGGTCTTTTGGGATTTAAATGCAATATAGAATTGTCTTAAATCAAAAAGTAAATGAACTGACTCAGTAGCAAAGGTATTTTGCTCATAATTGCAAATGACAACATGGTAGAGAAGTTAGATATGTACATATTTTGAATACAGGGTGCTCATTTTCAATCCTGAACTGGTTCAGCCAAGTGCAAACTGCCCAACCCTGAGACAATTCATTTAGCTCCATTGGCCTCAATTTCATCAAATTCAATTGTCATTGTGAGGATCTATTTAGATAATATACATAAAGTACTACCTTGACATATAATAAATGATTGGCACATATTTATACATTTCGTAAGATAACATGACTTCATATAATGCCTGTCTCATTAATGGCATCTTACCAGTATTAGCTTTTCAGTATTGACTGTGTACCATAAGAATGATCAAGTCAGGCTATTTGGGGTATACATCTCCTTGAGTATTTATCATTTTGATGTGGTGGTAACATTTCCAGTCCTCTTCTTTATGTACATTGAAATGTACAACACATTGTTGCTATCTACACACCTATAATGCACCTCACCAGCTCAGTACATGTAGCTGGAGTGCTATCCAATCTACATTTATTGTAGTTAAAATCACAACTAGGGACTTAATGAAAAGAATTCTGTCATACTGCAAGTCATTCTAGGCAAATTTAATTACATTATTATAAATAATTTATATATAATATATTTAATAATGCAAATTAAGTATAATTATTATTTAAAAGGGGAAATAAGCACGAGAAAGCAAATGTCTGACACGTGTTTTTGGCAGAGTTCTGTCAAATCCTCATGTGCCTTGTGAATAGTCTTTTCCCAGGATGTGGGTAGCAGAGGACTCTCAAGACCATTAAATCCTAAAGGAAACAAAGGCTTTGGCCTCAATATGACAGCTTACTTTATAATTTATTTTTAGAGGGCCGTGGATTTATGACTAAAAGGAGTTACTCTGATCATGTTACATAAGGCATTATCACATCTGTCCTAAAATGAATATTTTAATGTTTGGCAAAGCACTGCTCTTTTGGACTGGTTTATGTTTTTTGTGTGTATGTGTGGTCAATTGTTGATGCTTTTATATGCCATGAACAGGACTGAAAAACCTTAATGATAAAAATACTTTCTTTTCAGAAATTAGGATCACAAGAAGATAAAAAACATGAAAAAAGAAAATAGTTTTGACAGACACAGAATTTTGAAGAGAACAAGCTTTACTGCCTCATACTCAACAACATTTAAAACAGGTTATTAAAGACAGTTTTCAATGTGCTCACAATAGAAGCTCACAAATAACTTCACCTTTATCTACTTTCCTTGTAAGCAAACACCATTTGAAACAATTCAATGTTTTATACCCTCCACTGTGAAGTGAGTCAAGATAGAAAGATCAAGTTCAAGTTCTGATGATGCTTCCTGGCTTGCAGTTCCCCATAATGTTCATCTGTGTCACTCCAAAAGCTACTTGACTGTTGCAATCTAATTATCCACTATGGAAAACTGGGAACAATAGTATTATTAATCCCAATGATTCTCTCTGAGCTCTTTACTTGATAGTCTTGTATATAAGATCAAATACCATTACAGGAATTTGCACATCCTGAGATATGACATTCAAAAACACAAATGGAAACAGAGTTCTTTTTAAGTCACATATGCCTCAGTTTTAGAATTTTGTCTTTTCAAAATTTTCTCAAGGGCTTCTAATTTTTTTTCAAGTTTTGACTTTTGACATGAGAATGATTTGTTTTGTTTCTATTTTTAAGTTATTCAATATTGGAAAGATGATATACCATTTTTTTTGAGAGAGAGAGAGAGAGAGAGAGAGAATTTCTTTCTGTTTCCCAGGCTGGAATATAGTGGCACAATCATAACTCACTGCAGCCTGGAACTCCTGGACTCAAGTGATCCCCCCACATCAGCCTCCTGAGTAGCTGGGACTACAGGTATACATCACCAAGCCCAGCCAACTTTTCAAAAATTTTGTATAGATGAGGTTTCACTATGTTGCCCAGGCTGGTCTTAAACTCCTGGCCTCAGGTGATCCTCCAAACTTAGCCTCCCTAGTCCATGGAATTATAGGCACTAGCCACCACACCTGGCCCCATTTATCACTAAAAAACAAATAAGCAACAACAAAAACACTAGAATAAAAGCACAAAAAATTTATGATACAAAATGGCCACAATGGATTGCAGATCCCTGTGTGCAGAAAAGACTTGTAGTGAGGACTTTTTGACTTCAAGAACTGTTCTTGATTGCCCTCCCCTCCCTTACCATCCCTCCCCTCTCTTTCCCTTCCCTTCTCTTTCCTTCCCTTCCTTGTGGATTTCCATCCTGTGGTTACAACCCTGGCTGCCCATCAAGAAACATTCATCATCTTCTATCTGCATAGCCCTGGAATTTCAGCACTTGTGGCTTCTGCCATCTCATTCAACCATCAGACTCACACCTTCAACAGATACTTACATGAGCACACGCTATATACCAAAGACTATAGAGAATTAGGATGCTGCATGAGAGAAAAAAAGAAGTCACAGGTAAACCACATTTTTCTGTCCACTCATGTGGGCAATGGTAATGTATTCTGAGATGAAGAAATGGCAGATTTATAGAAGTCATGTTTTGACTGATTTAAGTTTGAGATGGCATTTGTGAGCTGTATCAAGAAAGCAGTTAGCTCTATGGATGTGGGGTTCAGGGGTTAGATTAACTTAGCAATTATTAGCATATAGTAATGAGAAAGTTCAATTCTCATCAGAAAATGTTTCAGCCATAAGATATTACTTCATCTTATTCTATACACTCTACTTTGTTGTGTTTGCCCTTGGTGCTGCAGTGACATCTAATTTTCAGCAGATCTGTGTATACTCATACCCAAAATCCAATGGAGTAAAATAAAACAAGGTAACAGCAACTATTGTGTAACATTATAATTTAACAAGACCAAATCGCATACAACAACACGAAACCTATTAGAATTTTACTTTTCTTTCTCCCACCTTTCAAATGTTTCTTTTGGATTTCACATCCAAAATTAAAACAGGTCAACACAACCTCATTACTTATTTAAAAGCAATTTTTCAAATTAGCCATTGGAGAAGGATTATGTATTGTAGCAAAACAATGGGATGGAGGGCACAGGACATGACTGTAATTTATGTCTCTGTTACCTAAAGTTTACAACTTTAAGCAAACCGCTTGAGCTCTGTTTACCTCTTATCTCAAGGGTAATGACACAATTGGGTTTGTAACACTTCCTACACCAGGATTATCTGAGAAATCCAAGTAGGTCTGAATGCACATAAAGAAAAGAAAGGTTTGGGCAGGAAAAGTTACATACACAAGAGTAGTGACACCCTCATATGTGTGTACTAAAGAGGCTAAAATCACTCCAACTTGGATGCTAATCCACCATGTTGACTTCTGAGTAACCTCAGTTCTTGGAGTGCCTCGAAGACTTCTACTTAATCTACTGTTAGCATATACTTCCTGTAAATCCTGCCCATAGATCAAAAGAACCTTGATCACATACTTACCATAAATCCTGCCCTTATGCAAATTATAGGCTATCACCATATAGTATTCTTGCCTTTCCCTGAGGGGTCAACTTCAGTTGTCTTACACATCCCTTCTGAAGCAGGTATACCTTTTCCCTATGGTATATAAGCCCTGGGTTTGCAGTTAACAGTGGGGAGATCCATCTTCTCACATATGGCTGAGACATGGATTCTCTTAGTAAGTCCCTATTAAATGTTTTACTCTTAGAAACTGAATTTATCAGCTTCTTTCTTCAGCCTCTCAGCTCCTTCAGCCTTTGTGGTTAGATGTGTATAGACCTGCTCTCCTGGGACAGTAGGTATCTAGAATGTACTAGCAATAATTCAGAAGCAAGCAGATTATATGAAAGTCTCATAACTCTGTGGAATGAGATGGGAAATTCACTGGTAGGTTGGAAGGTAGACAGGTAGCCAGGAATGCAAACCAAATGTCAATGTCCTGTTGAAATATCTAAATGATGATGACAGACACCCTCCAAGATGAGTCCTGATCATCTCTCACCTCTTAGAATTTATTGCTCTGTGGGACCCCCTTCCATATTGTATTTGAGTCAGCCTGTGTGACCAATGAAAAATGGAAGATGTAATAGTATGTCACTTGTGAGATAAGGTACTGAAATATACTGTCCATCTATGTAAAATAAGGTGGGCACAAAAGAATTAACACTGTTTGCTCCCACCTATAAGAAATATCTAGGCTGGGTGAGGTGGCTCACACCTGTAATCCCAACACTTTGGGAAGCAGAGACAAAAGGATTGTTTGAGCCCAAGAGTTCAAGACAAGCCTTGGCAACATAGGACTCCAAATCTACAAAAAATAAGTTAAAAAGTTAGTTGGGCAGGGTGGCATGCACCTGTAGTCCCAGCTACTCGAGTGGCTGAGGCAGAAGATTGAGACCAGGAATTTGAGCCTGCAGTGAACCATGATCTCACCACTGCACTCCAGCCTGTGTGACTGAATGAGAACCTGTCCAAAAAAGGAAGTATCTAGAAGAGGCAAATTTATTGAGACTGAAAGTAGATTAGAGGTTACTGTGGATGTTTTAAGTTTGGATGTGAAATTTCAAAGCATTTGAAAGATGGAAAAAAACCCCCACAAAATTCTAAAAGGTCTTGCGTTGTTGCATGCAGTTTGGTCCCATGAAAAATAATGTTTACATATCAGTTGTTTTTGCTTTATTATATTTTTTCTTCTATTGGATTTTTAGTATGAGTTATACAGGTCTGCCAAAAATTAGACGTAACAAAGGCACTAAGATATACACAACAGTAGAACACAAGCACTGCTTTAGTCCTTGGTGTATAATATGTGCTCAGATAAATTCCTGCTGAAGTAATGAGTCTCGTAGTCTGCATGTGATATGGTTTGGCTGTGTTCTCACCCAAATTGCATCTTAAATGGTAGCTCATATAATTAAGGGGCAGGGTCTTTCCCATGCTGTTCTCATGATAGTGAATAAATCTCATGAGGTCTGATGGTTTTATAAATGGGAATTTCTCTGCACAGGCTCCCTTTCCCTTTGCCTGCTACCATCCATGTAAGACATGACTTGCTCCTTTTTGCCTTTCACTGGGATTGCAAGGCCTCCTCAGCCACGTGGAACTGTAAGTCCATTAAACCTTTCTTTTGTAAATTGCCCAGTCTCAGTTATGCCTTTATCAGCAGTGTGAGAACATACTAATACATCATCTGAGACCACCTCAGCCTGGATTTTGTTATCCATATCATTATCAGCATTTTGGTCAAAGCCATTCAACAAGTCTCTAGGAAGCCCCAAACTTACCCACATTTTCCTGTATTCTTCTGAGCCCTCCAAACTGTTCCAACCTCTGCCTGTTACCCAGTTCCAAAGTCACTTCCATATTTTCAGGTTATCTTTTCAGCAGCACCCCACTCTACTGGTACCAATTTACTGTATTAGTCCATTTTCACACTGCTAATAAAGACACATCCAAGACTGGGTGATTTACAAAGGAAAGAGGTTTAATGGACTCACAGTTCCATGTGTCTGGGGAGGCCTCACAATCACAGTGGAAAGTGAAAGGCATGTCTCAGATGGCATCAGACAAAAGAAGAGAACTTAAGCAGGGAAACTACACTTTATAAAACCATCAGATCTCGTGAGACTTACTCACTATCAGGAGAATAGCACAGGCAAGACCCACCCCCATGATACAATTACTTCCCACTGGGTCTCTTCCACAACAGGTGGGAATTATGGGAGCTACAATTCAAAATGAGATTTTGGTGGGGACGCAGCCAAACCATATCAAATGCTAACAAAAAAAATTAAAAGTATAAATGTCACTGGAAAAGGTAAATACGTGGTGAAATTCAGGATATACTAATACCATAATGTTGGTGTACAAATCACTTTTAACCCTAGTATAAAAGCCACAAAAAAGCATTAAAATAACTATAGTTACAATAATTTGTTAATGAATGCAGAGTATAAAAAGTTATAAAGTATAACATATATAGTAATAAAATGTGTGAAAGGGAGAAAAACTGTCAAGTTTTTTCTATGCATACATACTAAATTGTTATCATCTTAAACCAGACCTTTTCAAATACATTTTATCTAAGTCTCCTGATAACCTCCAGGAAAAAACTGTAGTAGATACACAAATGGAAAAAGTCATCAAAACATAAAAACAACAAAAAAAATAAATAAATACAATTAACAAAACAGAAGACAGCATGAGAAAAAAATAAACTTTATAAAACAGAAAACAACAAAACTATAATAGTAAGTCCTTATGTGTCAATAATTACTTTACATATAAAGAGATTAAATTATCCAATAAACAGATACTGGTATAGACTGAATGTCACCTCCAAAATTTAGGTTAAAATTTAATAGCCATTGTGATAGAATTAAGAGGTAGGATCTTTAAGAAGTGGTTAGGCCATTAGGACTCTGCCCTCATAAATTAATTAATGTCCTTGTGGGAGTGTGTTAGTTATCACAAAAGTGAGTCTGTTATAAAAGGGAGCTCTCTTCTCCCTCATGCCTTTGGCCAGCAAAAAGGCCTTCACCAGATGACAGTGTCATTTTCTTTGCCTTCCAAGCTCCCAGAACCATGAACTAAATAAACTTCCATCGTTTATAAAGTAGCCACTCTGTGGTATTTTGTTATAGAAAATAAAATAGACTAAAATAAACACAGTGTTAAACAAATTTTTTAAACTAACAGTGTGCCGCTTACAAGAGACTTGCTTTGATTTAAGGACAAACAAAACTTAAATGAAGAACAGAAAACACATTGCATGCAAATAACAACCAAGAGTCAAGGCAGTTAAAGACAAAATAGACTTCCATGCAAAAATCTGTCAAAAGAGTCAAAGGAGTTCACTACATGATGATAAAGAAGTTAATTTGTTAAGAGGATACAGAAATTAAAAGTATGTATGCACCCAACACTGGAGCACCTAAAGCAAACATTAACATACCTGTGTTGAGAAACTGAAATACACTAACAGGGAACTTCAACATCCTACTTACAACAAAGCATAGAATATTTAGGCAGAAAACTAAGAAGAGAGTTCACCTGTATAACACTATAAACCAAATACAATATTTTATCAAACAGTACAAGAATACATGTTCTTCTCAAGAATACATGGAATATTCTCCAGGATAGATATTATGTTAAACCAAAAATAAAAAACAAGTCTTTTTAAATTTAAGAAGATTGAAATTATATCAAGTTTTTGATCACAATGGTATAAAACTAGAAAATCAATAGCAGGAGGAAAACTCAAAAACTCACAAACATGTGTGATACAGTGTGGATGTTTTGTCTCTCATCACAAAACTCATGTTGAAAAGTAATCCCCCAGTATTGCAGGTGCACCTAATATGGGGTATTTGGATAATGGGGGCAGATCCCTCAAGAATTCTTTGGTGCTGTCCTTGATAGTGAGATCTTATGAGATCTGGTTGTTTAAAAGTGTGTAGCACCTCGTAACTCACTCTCTTGCTCCTATTCTTGCCATGTAAACTTCCTGAGGCCCTCACCAGAAGCCAAGCAGATGCTGGCGCCATGCTTCTGTACAGCCTGAAGAACTGTGAGCCAATTAAATCTCTTTTCTTTATAAATTACCCAGTCTTAGGTATTTCTTTAGAACAATGTAAGAATGGACTAATACAGTGTTGACATTCAACAACATGTTCTGAACAACCATAAAATTAAAAGGGAAATCAAAAATTATCTTGATACCAAATGAAACTGGAGACACAAGAAACCAAAAATTCTGAGATGTAACAAAAGCAGTTCTAAGACAGAAGTATAAAATGATTAAGTTCTATAATAAGGAAAACAAAGATCTCAAACAATATAAAATGATTAAGTTCTATAATAAGGAAAACAAAGATCTCAAATAAACAATCCAACTCTAATCCTCAAGGAACTTTATCAAGAAGAACAAAATTATCCCAATGTTGGCATAACGATGGAAATCACAAGGATTAGAGCAAAAAGAGAGAAAACAGAGACTAGAAAAATAATTTAAAATATCAAAAAACTAAGAGTTGAGCCTTTTAAAGAAAATGAAATGAAAAAACTTTTCCTAGATTATCCAAGGGAATAAAAGAGAAGGGACTAAAAAAGTTATTAATGAAAAAGTAGTCATTCCAGCTGATATCACAGAAAAAGAAAAACTAATAAACTATTATGAACAATTACATGACAAAAAAGATAACTTAGAAGAAATGATTCTTAGAAAGAACAACATATTGTAAAAAAATAGAAATACCAAAAAGACTAACAATGAGGAAGAACACAGAAGTAATCAAAAATCTCCCAATTTAAAAAAAAGCCCATGACCAAATGACTTCCTGTGCAAACTGTATCAAGCATTTAAAGAATTAATATCAACGTTTCTCAAAAAACTGAAAGAAAAAACACTTTCAAACTCATTTTATGAGGCCACTGACACCTCATACTGAAGCCAGATAAAGACACTACAAAAAAACAAGCCAATATTCCTTATAAAGATACAAGCAAAATTATCAACAAAATACTAGATACTAAATCCAAAAATACATTAAAAGGATCATACATTATTATCAAGTAGGATTTATCCCTGAGATGCAAGACTGTCTTAACACAATAACAAAAATATGAAAATCATATAATCCTCTCAAAAAATCTATTAAAAGCCTATGACAAAATTAAGCACATTTTCATAAAAAAAACTCCAAACAACATACATACAAAAATGTCCATCTCAACACAATAAAGGCCATATATATAACAAGCATTCAGGTACCATATACTCAACAGTGAAATGCTGAAAGTTTCCTCTAGTATCAGAAACAAGACAGGAGTGCCCAATCACAACACTTCTATTCAACAGAGTAGTGAGAAATCAAGCCAGAACAATTAGGTAAGAAAAAGAAACAAAAAAAAAATTCAAATCAGGAATAAAAAAGTAAAATGCTCACTGTTTACAGATGAAGTGATTTTAAAATATAGAAAACCCTAAGACTATACCAAACAAAAACAAAAAAATAGAGCTAATAAATCCATTCAGTAAAGTTGAGGCCACAAAAATATACAAAAATTAGTTGCATTTCCATATACTAACAATAAACTATCTGAGAAAAAAGTTACAAAAAATCTTATTTATAACAGTATAAAAAAATTTAAAAATTTCTATAACTTCATTTAACAAAGGAGGTGAAAGATCTGGCCAAAATCTATAAAACACTGATGAAAGTAATTGAAAAATACACAAGTAAA
Source organism: Cheracebus regulus (assembly GCA_963574635.1). Lineage (NCBI taxonomy): Eukaryota > Metazoa > Chordata > Mammalia > Primates > Pitheciidae > Cheracebus > Cheracebus regulus. The sequence continues at coordinate 43,656 of CAUYQU010069588.1, forward strand.
TGGAAATATATTTCTTTTTCATGGATTAGAAAAAATAATATTGCTAAAATGTCAGTACTTCACAAAGTGATTTACTGATCCAGTGCAATCTGTATTAAAATTTTAATGGCATTTTTCACAGAAATAGAAAAAATTCTAAAACTTCTATGGAATCACAAATAACTCCAAATTGACAATGCAATATTGAAAAAGAAGAACAAAGCTAGAAGCATCACACTTCTTCATTTCAAACTATTACACAGCTTTACTAGTCAAGAGTATGGTACTGACACAAAAACAGACACATAGACAAATGGAATACAATACAGAAACCAGAAAGAAACCCATGGTGTATACAGTCAACTAATACTTTGACGAGGGCAACAAGATACATAAAGGGTATAGTCTCTTCAACAAATAATGCTGAAAAAAAGTAGTCATGTGCAAAAGAATAAAATTGAACATTTATACCATGTACAAAAATTAACTCAAAAGAATTAACACTTACATGCAAAACCAGAAACTGTATAACTTCTAGAACAAAGCATAAGGAACAATCTCTTTGACACTGGCCTTGGCAATAATTTTTCTGGGTATCACACCAAAAAAATCACAAGCAAAAAAAAGCAAAAAATAAAAACAAGTAGCATTACATCAAACAACAAGGTGTATACACAGCAAAGGAAACACAGAACACAAAAAAGCAATCCAGGGATTGGGAGAAAATATATTTGATAAGAGTTTTATATCAAAAATACGTACGAATTTCACACAATAGCAAAAAAAAAAAAAAAAGTAAATCTGACTTAAAAATCTGCAAAGGACCCAAGTAGAAATTTCTCCAAATAAGACATGGAAGTAGCAAACAGTTTTATGAAAAGGTTTTCAATGTCATTATTCATCAGGAAAATGCAAGTAAAACCTCAATAGATATCACCTCGCACTTGTTAGAATAATTACTGTCAAAGAGTCAAGAAATAAATATTCACACTTATTAGAATGACTGCTGTTAGAGTCAAGAAATATTAACAATAATAAGAGTCAGAGTGTGGAGAAAAGAAAACCCTTGTACACTGTCGGTGGAAATGTAAATTGATCCAGCCATTATGAAAAATGGCATGAAGGCACCTCAAAAAAATTAAAAATATAAGTATAATATGAACCTTCAATCCTACATCTAATTGTATAAGCAAAGGAAAGAAAAATCAGTATGTCAAAGATTTATCTGTACCCCTATGTTCATAGACAATTATTCACAATATACAGAATATTTTTCAGCGGTAACAAAGAAGGTATTCCTGCAATTTTGACAACATGGATGAATAAACCAGGTGGACATAATGGTAATGAGTACAAACTTTCATTTACAAGATAAATTCTGAATATCTAATGTAAAGCCTTGTAAATATAGTTAACAATACTCTATAGTAGCGGTCCCCAACCTTTTTGGCAGCATGGACCAATCTTATGGAAGATAATTTTTCCATGGATGGAGGTCGAGTCGGGGATGGTTTGGGGATGACATTGTTTTACCTCAGATCATCAGGCATTAGATAGATTCTCATAAAGAACACACAACCTGGATCTTTTAATTGCACAGTTCACAATAGGGTTCACACTCCTATGAGAATTGAACGCTGCCACTGATCTGACAGGAGGCAGAGCTCAGGCACTAATGCTTGCTGGCTCAATAATGGTCACCTCCTGCTGCTGCGTGGCTGGATTCCTAACAGGCCACAGACCAGTACTATAGACTTCTGCTCTATAGTATACCTGAGATTTGTTAACAGTGTACGTCTTAAGAGTTCTCACCACACACAAAACAACTGGCATCTAATGTGAGATGACTAATATGGTAATTAACTTTGTTGTGTTAGTCATTACATAATGTGTATGCATATCAAATCATCAAGATGTACCCTTTAAATAGATACCATTGATACTTGTGGAAAGAATCATATGTCAAGAAAAAAAAGAACTAAAGGACACAATCTCAGTAAGCTTCATACTTAACCAGATGAAATTATAAAATGATAGTTAAGATACAGGGCAAGAATTTAGGGTTTTTTATATACTAGGCAATGTTCTAAGCTTCCCATAGACAAAAGTTAGATAAGAATTCTACATAATGAGTAATACACATTAAACCATTTTACATTTGTGGAATTTATGCCTATAGAGTTTAAATTTCTCATCTTAGCTCAGGCTAAGAAAAACGAAAAGTTGAAGTGAAACATAAAATTAGATTTTCTTATATTTAGGAAGATGCTTTGTGGTTTGATAAAAATTACTACATCTTAACTTCTGTAGGATCACCTCAGAAACCACAATAAAATTAAAAATTAATATATTAAAAATATGTGACATCTGTCCACAGAATTCCTGGAATTTCTGAAAAAAATCCCACTGTCCATCATTCCCCCTCACACACTTTTGACATGAGGCAAAAACAGAACTTTAAAAGTGGTTTCATGTAGAGGTAGAAACATGCACGGACTTTCCCAGAGCCCCCATATCAATGGAAGAGCAGTCACATCACACAGTCCCTCACAGGCCAAGGGGAGAACTTTGGCTATCTCTGTGAATTTGATGGTAGATCACAGAAGGGAAAGGAGAATCATTAGATAATTTCAGAGCATGAGACAGAAGATGTCCCTCTGCGACAGCAAGAGAAATAAACTCAGGCTTCTAAAAAACCATTTCCATTGGAGAACTTCCCAATCCACATTTCAAGGTCTGGTTCTTTCCTGACCTCTGGACCTCTCACCCATGTCATTTGTTAATTCACTCCTACCTACCTGGCTGGATGGCTACTGTCTCCACACCCTTCACATTCCAGGGCTCTTTCCTTTGCTCCAAAAAGGTGATCAGGTCCAGCTTAGAGACAGTAAGACCTATTTTATTGGAAAAATTCACATGATTCTGACAGTTCTTTTTATGTTTTTTATACTTTTTTTGGATCTACAGGACAGGATTAATTTCTAACAATTTCTAATTTCTTTTTTCTACTGTGCTCAGTAGAAAAAAGAAGACATTATAGAAGATTCTAGAAAAGTGTTTCTCAAAATACTGTTTCCTACCAGCTTCTTTAGAGTATTTAGGAAACACTTTAAATTTGGGGATCCTGAGTTCTCTTATAAATCTGACTGAATCAAAATTTTAAAATATTGGATTTTAAAGTGTTGGCAACAATAGTTTATGTCAACCAATTTCTAGACTCTACTACAGTGAAACTACCACATCACCTCAAATAAAAAGGCAAATGTCAAGATCAAACATTATGAAATTTTTTCTACATCAACAAACCCCCCATTTTTTTTTATCCTGAAAACAAGAATCTGAAACTAATTCATACAAAGCACAAGATCCCAAGAGACATTCTGAAAAGAAAAGAAATAAAACTCTTAGTTATTAGATATTCTGAAGGCAAGTTATCCTCACCCAGAGAGACCAGGTTTCTGTAGTTCTCTAACATCACATCCCAATACAAATTCTTCTGAGCTGGTTCCAGGTGTTCCCATTCCTCCAAAGAGAATTCTATGGCCACATCCCTGAATGTCAACAGTCCCTGAAATAAAAATAAACAATACACTGACCATGTGGCCATAACAGAGTTCTTCATTTGTCCCAAGATGAAAAGACAGTTATATGAGTGACCTGAATTCTTCAATAAGATAATTTTTAACACAGTGATATTTTTTAATGTAGTCTCAATCTCTGTGGAGAGTTACATAAAATCCTTAACTAGTGTAGATATTATTTACATAGAATGTAAAATATAAAACTAAGGCATATGTAAAATATAAAACTGTCTTTTCTGCTTTAGCTCTTTGCTGCTTCACTGTTTTGTAAAGTTAAGTTGTAACTTGACGGTAATTAGCTAGCTTCATTATTTTGTAGCACAACCAATATGTTCATTAGAATTTTTTGCATTTAATGTAAATGTACTGTAAAGGTATCTTGTTCCCCTCAAATGAATCAACACTGCCACTTTCTGTACAATTTTTCTTTTCCCTTTGCAAAAACACTACGAAGGCTGGGAATCTATGTTTTTATAATCTGTTTATAATCTGTGTAGGAAAAATTTCATGTTTGATCTTGACATTTGCCTTTTTATTTGAGGTGATGTGTAAGTTTCATTCTAGTAATGAGTCTAGAAATTGGTTGACATAAACTATTGTTGCCAACACTTTAAAATTCAAACACAGGAATATACATTTTTGAGTGCTATATTTCCACCATCCAGAATCAGCTGTGTATCATTCTCAGGTGGAAAAGTCATGGTGACTTAGAGGCATACTTCCCAAGTTTTATTGTATACAACAATAAACTGGAGATCTTATTCAAATGCAGATTCTGATCTATGTTTTGGCCTGAGTTTCTGCATTTCTATGTTTTTTAATTTTTTATTTTGACACAGGGTCTCACTCGGCCACCCAGGTTGGAGTGCAGTGATGGAATCTTGGGTCAGTGCAGCTTCGACCTCCTGGGCTCAGGTGATCTTCTTGTTTCAGCCTCTCAAGTAGCTGAAGCTACAGGCATGAGCCACCACAGCTGTCTGAGTGTCTACATTTCTAACAAGTTCACCAGTAGTGTTAATGCTTCAGGCCCAGAAGCCACTTTTGAATAGCAGAGAGGCAGAACGCTGAGGAAAGAATTCAGGCATGATGTGAAACTGAGAGTTTTATGAAATTTACAAGTTACAACATAATAGCTAGCATGGTAATAATCCTTTTTGAACATATACTGTATATCAGATGTCATCCTAACAGTTGTTTACATATACAAAACCCAATAATCTATGAAAAAAATTATAGGATTCTTCCTCTTATATAAAAATATTTTCCAAATGTTTGCTACATAGTAAATCTTGTATTTTGCCTCAGTTTATCTGATTTATGATTTATCTGAAAGGGACATACAGGCCAATATACAAAAACAACTTTAACAAAATGTTTAGAGAAAATTTCATAACTGAGTAATGTAAACAAGAAGGCAGCCACACAATATTGACCAAATAATGCTTTCGTTTTTTGCGCACACACAGAAATGGTAACTATATACACAATAAAGTAGAATATTTCTGTGTAAATAGAATTAGAAAATATTTTAAATTGTATAAAAACTATAAAACTCTTTGTGGATGATGTCTTTTTTGTTTTTTTAAATAACTTTATAAAGACCAACACATACAATGATATAAACTAAAAGCTCTTGTTTCTGAGTCTGGTACTTTTTTTCAAGTTTTTCTTATGTTTATTCTATGTGCTATTATAGATCTCAGAATTTCAAGACAATAGATATATTTACTATGTTTATTTACTAAATGTTAATAGACAATAAGACATATTTACTATATGTTAATAGACAATAGATATGTTTACTATGTTATACTTACGATATGTTAATTCTTGTTCTTTCTCTGAAAATATAGAGAAGCAATAAGGATATGCTTGTGACATGAGATGAAATAAAATGGAAACCTACAGAACTAAGAGCTGTTTCAGAACTTCCAGGCTCAAAAGCTGTTATCTCCTGTCAACAAATGTAAGAGCCTTCACTCTGCAAAGAAAGCTACAAGCAAAGGGAAACTAAAAAGAAATGGGAGTCTCTGGATTAAATGTGATGGTTTATACACATCACTCAGTAAATCCCTCCTCCTAGATACTCATTAAAGACAAAGAGAAAAATGATTAACTTTATAGTGAAGGAATCTGGCAAAGAGCACCTCAAGCAGGTGAGTGAAGTTAGCATCGACTGTAATAAGACAAATTGGTATTAGTGCTGATGCACAGATGGGCCCATAATCACGCCGTGATATGAGGGGAGGGGAAAAGTAAATCATAATCCTAATATAATTATAAAAAACAATCTGTGGGGGAGGATACAGGTGACCATAGTTCCTCAAACTGGTCAGGTGACCCTACTTGGAAGCCTGGGCTGAGAATCATTTAGCTAAGCATTTTCTCTCAAGGTTCAATATGCATACATATCATTTGATATTCTGGGCCCCCTCTAAGTAATGTGATTCTGCAGGTTTGGAAAGTTTCCATGAACTGGCTTAATAAGCCCCCAGTCAATGCTGATATTACTCCTCCTAGACCCATTATCAATAGCACTCAGCTAGAGGAAGCAGACACAGCACACAGGGTCCCTCACACACAGTACTTTTAATCACAACACAAATACTTTTTGTTCACAGCAAGAACCACCAACCATTGTCCTGAAAGATCACATCCTTTGCCAGCCATTTAAAGCCCACGGAGGCTGGAGAAGACAGTAACGTCTAAGTCAGCATTTGGAAAACAGCATGGATAACTGCATTAAAGCCGTGTTTACTGAGCTTGTACTATGTGCTCACAGCATGCACTGTGCTGAGAACATCACATGGTATGAGTTAAATCATATAAACCCCTGGGATGCAGATCCTGAGTATCCCATAATTCCCAGCATGATTTAGATGATGACCCAGCCTTTCTATTTCTTCTTCTGTTTCCCTATCACTATAAAAGCTAACTATAGACAGATGGGAGGGTTACAGAAAGGAAGGAGTGAAGTTTAGTTCAGAAGAATCTCTTGACCAGGCACAGTGGCTCACGCCTGAAATCCCAGCACTTTGTGGGGGCTAAGGCAGGTGGATCACTTGAGGTTAGGAGTTCAAGACCAGCCTGGTCAACATTGTGAAACCCTGTCTCTACTAAAAATACAAAAATTAGCTGGGCATGATGGCGTGCCTGTAATCCCAGCTTCTTGAAAGGCTGGGGCAGGAGAATCACCTGAACTGGGGAGGCAGAGGATGCAGTAAGCCAAGATAGCAACACTGCACTCCAGCCTGGGAAC
>CAUYQU010069590.1:0-10201 GCA_963574635.1 Cheracebus regulus
CCTCCTCACAGTTTCCATGTAGACCCCTTGAAGAGGGAGGGGGCCTAAGGAGCCCCACCTTGTCGTGTACCATCAATCAAGTCCCCTGTGCTCAGCCAAAAACAAACAAACAAACAAACCAAAAAGAAGTCAAAGGGTAAATGTTCTTTCTTGCGTTCAAGGGTCAATAGAGGCAACAGTAAAGAACTACCATTTTATTTTAGAGATGGGGTCTAGCTGGTCTTGAACTCCTGTGCTCAAGCAATCCCCTCACTTCAGCCTCCCAAACTGCTGGGATTATAGACGTGAGCCACCTCATCCAGCCTATAAATGATTATTTAAATAAACAGTTACTGCTTTGCCATCATTACTATCTATAAATCAAATGTTGCTCATTGAAGTCAGCATTAGTTTTTGCTTCATCTCTATGTTCTTCTCAGCATAGTGTGTGATATATTATGGTCATTCAATAAACACTTGTTAAATTATTAGGGTGGTGGAAGTGACAAGAGTATCTCTCCAACAAGGTAATGGGTGAATTCACAATCAATAAACACTAAATGTTTACCATCTTTTATTCTTTTCTAAGTGTTTTACATGTGCATACCCACTACGGGAGATGGTTGATATTACTGTTCTCTCCTTACAGACAAGAAAGCTGAGGAACGGAGAAATGAGTACATGACAGAATTGGGATTTGAGACTAGGCAATATGGGTTAGAGGGCCTAAATGCTATGCCAGCACCCATACGATCTCAGGTCAATCAGAAAAGAGCCCCAGGATAACTCCACAATACATGAAACCACAGCTAGATACTTATCCGACCCAAGAACCAAAAAGAGGAAGTGCCACACTAGGCTGGAGAGTCACTATACATGTATAAAGTGGGAGTTGGCTGACAGTAAGCCTAGGAATCAGGAAGGGTCTCTGCTAGCCTATAGATTGAGGCAAACTCACTCACTAATACCCATAGCTTGTTTAGTGGATATGGTACAGTAAATTTCAGAAGATCTTAAACCCTTGCCTGGGTGCCTTTATGCTGCACAGAAATTGCAGAGTGTAAGCAAGAGCAAGACCAAGAAAATGAAAAGGAGGAGGAAGAGAAAGATTAAAAGCCAAGGACAAAAACAGGCCTGGGAGATGGGGGTGAGGAGCAGATGGATCCAGAAGGCCAAGTTCAGAAATTGATAAATCAATTTTGGTTATACCATGCTTCAGTTGAGAGAATTTAAACTTCACCCTAACTCCACCCATTAAATCCTGCTCCTAAAAAGCCTTGTTCCTTTTGATAAAAGGAATAATATAAATACTGACATTTAACAATCAACATGGCTTATTATTTTATTTTTCATTTATTATTAGTTTTTAGAGACAGCATCTTTCTCTGTTGAGCAGGTTGAAGTGAAATGGTATGTTTATAGCTCACTGTAGCTTCAAACTTTTGGGCTCAAGGGATCCTCCTTCCTCAGCCTCCTGAGTAGCTAGGACCACAGGTACATACCACCACAAACAAATCCCTCTCTGTTATGGTCTGAAAGTTTGTGTCTCCCCTAAATTCATACATCAAAATTCTAACCCCCAAGGTGATCATATTAAGAGATGGGGGCCCTTGGTGGGAAGTAAGTAAATCCTGAGGACAGAACCCTCATCAATGGGATTAGTTCCCTTATGAAAGAGGCCCAAGGCGCTTGTTTGCGCCTTCTACCATGTGAAGGTACATCAAGAAGGCAGAATTTATGTATTAGAACAAGGGCCCTTATCAGACACTGAATCTGTCGGTGTTTTTTTTTTTTTTTTTTTTGAGATGAAGTCTCACTCTGTAGCCAAGGCTTGAGTGCAGTGGCATGATCTCGGCTCACTGCAACCTCTGTCTCCCAGGTTCAAGCAATTCTCCTGCCTCAGCCTTCTGAGCTGCTGGGATTGCAGGTGCCCACCACCATGCCCAGCTAATTTTATTCTATTTTTTTATTTTTAGTAGAGATGGGTTTCACCATGTTGGCCAGGCTCGTCTCAACTCTTGACCTCAAGTGATCTGCCAACCTCGGCCTCCCAAAGTGCTGGGATTATAGGTGTGAGCTGCTGTACCTAGTCTGCAAGTGTTTTGATTTTTTATTTTCCAGCCTCCAAAACTGTCCAAAATAAATTACTGCAGTTTAAAATCTACCTGCTTTATGGTATTTTGTTATAGCAGCCTGCACAGACTAATGCACTTTCAAACCAATCCTTTATAACAGAGACTGGACTAGAAGGTGAAGTGATAGATTGATATATGAAATTTAGCTTGACTTTAAAAATTTTTAGTTTAATTTGGCATAATAATCTCTCCAAGGGAGATAATTAGGAAGAAATGGTACTAATTAGTCAAAGGTAGTACACAATTCTTTCCTCATTGACTAAAGACGCTTGCCATTTCCATTGGTCCAACTATTGCAGATAGATGCACAGAAAGATAAACTGCCAATAGGCACCAGGAGAAGAATAACAGCAGCAGTTCATTAAAAAAAAAAAAAGTCCTATATCCCATTCATGTGCAGTTTCTCCCAGGACTTATATACCTGAGATCTCAGGTAAGAAAGGGGACAAAGGAAGAACACACTAGGTGGGTGCCATCATTGAGTAGGATGTGAAACAGACATCATGAGCCTGGCTATTAATCAGTATGTGTCAGAACAGAAAGCTATACTTAAAAAAAATTTTATTAAAGATAAAAATTTATACTTCTGAAATTTGAATTTCCTTTTTTGTAATTTGTTGAACTTCCTTTTGGAATCCATTATGTTTAAAACTCACTTTGAAAAAAATCTCAAATGCACTAACAAGGAAAATAAATTTTGTTATTTACAAATATGGGGCAGAGAGAAATGTGAGAGAGTATAAATTGGGACCAGGCACAGAGTTATTCATTTAATAAATATTTACTGAATGCCTACTGTGTGCCAGGCATCATGCTCAGATGCTGGGATAATGAAGAAGGAAGAAATGGTCTTACCTACATGTAACTAAAAGTCCTTGGGGGAAGGAAGGAAGTGAAAAATAAATCCAAATGTGATGTGTTATGAAAGAGGAAGTACAAAATGCCATGAGTATCAGTGGAAAGAGCAATTAAAGGTGAGCAGAGGAGCAGCTCTCAGTGGAAAGAAATCAAAAGCTAAGACAAAAACAGGAATACTCAGAATGGGTGGGAATAGATGGAAATCCATAAAGCCAAAGAGATTTGATTTACTTGACTTCAAATAGATTGAATATTTCAGTTAGGTAAGGACTCTATTCTTATTCTTTCTGGGCCTTTGTCCAGAGAGTGGGAAAATTTTGGAAGATTTGGTCTGAATCCAGGTTTTAAAAATTATTTTTATAGGACCAGGCATAGTGGCTCACACCTGTAATCCCAACACTTTGGGAGGCTGAGGCGGGCAGATCACGAGGTCAGGAGTTCAAGACTAGCCTGACCATCGTGGTGAAACCCTGGCTCTACTAAAAATACAAAAAATTAGCTGGGTATGGTGGCAGGCGCCTGTAATCTCAGCTACTCGGGAGGCTGAGGCAGGAGAATCGCTTGAACCCAGGAGGCAGACGTTGCAGTAAGTGGAAATCGTGCCACTGCACTCCAGCCTGGGCAACAATGCGAGACTCTATCTCAAAAAAAAAAAGATTATTTTTATGAATTGATTAAGTTGTTTCACACAACAGGACTACAGAATGTAGGAGATAGGGTAACTGTCTCCAAAGAGGTCACAGCCTTGTTTGAGAGACAACATAAAAACATAGAAAAAATAAAGAGGTCTCTTAGGAGCCTATAAATGAATAAAGCCTTAATGTAGGCAGAGGAAGAAGTTTCTATGGGCAGTAATAATAAGGAATGATGTCTTGGTAGCAATGTCCTATTTCAGAACTTATTAGTGAGTTACGACATTCTAAGACAGGCCTAAGTATATAAGACTTAGGCCTAAAATCAGGCATTAGACATTGCCTCCCTGTTTGGCCTGGCTGATGGCAGAGGAAGGTTCGGCAATACAGGGGAGATTCAGTAGCCAAAGATGGGTTGATCTATAGCTATGATGAGACAAATAGTTGGCACCAAGATTATACATTCTGGTGTCTAGAAGGGGAGTCTTGGTGTACTCGTCCATTCTCATACTGCTATAAAGATGCTACCTGATATTAGATAATTTATAAAGAAAAGATTGCAGGCATGATGGCTCACGCCTGTAATCCCAGCACTTTGGGAGGCTGAGGTGGGCAGATCACCTGAGGTCAGGAGTTCCAGACAAGCCTGGACAACATGGTGAAACCGCATCTCTACTAAAAAATACGAAAATCAGCCAGTGTGGTGGCAGGTGACTGTGATCCCAGCTACTAGGGAGGCTGAGGCAAGAGAATCGCTTGAACCTGGGAGGCGAATGTTGAAGTGAGCCAAGATTGTGCCACTGCACTCCAGCCTGGGGGATAAGAGTGAGACTTGTCTCAAAAAGAAAAAAAAAGAAAAAAGGTTAATCGACTCACAGTTCTACATGGCTGGGGAGACTTCAGGACACTTAACAATCATGGTGGAAGGTGAAGAAAAAGCAAGGACCTTCTTCACATGGCAGCAGGACAGAGAAGGGTGAGCAGGGGAAATGCCAGACATTTACAGAATCATCAGATCTTGTGAGAACTCACTCACTATCACAAGAACAGCATGTGGTGGGGGAGGGGGGGAACCATCCCCATTCTCCAATCACCCTCCATCAGGTCTCTCCCTCTACCATGGAGAATAAGGGATTATAATTTAAGATGAGATCTGAGTGGGAATACAAAGCAGCCATATCATTTCACCCCTGGCCCTGCCTTTCCCAACAGTTCCTCAAAGTGTTAATTCATTCCAGCATTAATCCAAAAGTCCAAGTTCAAAGTCCCATCTGAGACAAGGCATGCCATTTCTGCCTAGGAGCCTGTAAAATCAAAAGGAAGTTAATTACTTCCAAGATACAATAGGGGTACAGGCATTGGTTAAATGTTCCCATTCCAAATGGGAGAAATTGGCCAAAACAAAGGGGCTACAGGCCCCATGCACGTCTGAAATCCAGCAGGGCAATCATTAAATATTAAAGCTCCTAAAGAATCTCATGTGACTCCATGTCTCACATCCAGGTCACGCTGATGAAAAAGGTGGGCTCTCATGGCTTTGGGCAGCCCCGCCCCTGTGGCTTTGCAGGATATAGCCCCCTGCCCTTGCTGCTTTCATGGCTGGTGTTGAGTGTCTCTGGCTTTTCCAGGCTCATGGTGCAACCTGTTTGGAGGATGGTGGCCCGCTTTTCACAGCTTCATCAGGCAGTGCCCCAGTGGGGACTCTGCATGAGGGCTCCAACTTCACATTTCCCTTCTGCACTGCCCTAGCAGAGGTTCTCGGTGAGGGCTCTGCCCCTGAAGTAGACTTCTGCCTGGACATCAGTTTGTTTCCACGTATCCTCTGAAATCTAGGTGGAGGTTCCCAAACCTCACTTCTTGTCTTCTGTGCACCTGCAGACCCAACACCACATGGAAACTGCCAAGACTTGGGGCTTGTACCCTCTGAAGCCGTGGCCCAGGCTGTATCTTGGCCTCTTTTAGCCACAGCTAGGATGCAGGGTGCCAAGTCTCAAGGCTACATACACAGAGCAGCAGCGGGGCCTGGCCCACAAAACCGTATTTTCCTCCTAGGCCTCCAGGTGTGTGATGGGAGGGGCTGCTGTGGGGGTCTCTGACATGCCCTGTAGACATTGGTCCCGTTGTCCTGGCTATTAACATTTGGCTCTGGTTACTCATGGAAATTTCTGCATCTGGCTTGAATTCCTCCCCATAAATGGATTTTTCTTTTCTATTACATGGTCAGGCTGCAAATTTTCCACATTTTTACACTCTGTTTCCTTTTTTTTTTGAGGTGGAGTCTCTGCCACCTAAGCTAGAGTGCAGTGGCGAGATCTTGGCTTACTACAACCTCCACCTCCCAGGTTCAAGTGATTCTCATGTCTCAGCCTCCAGAGTAGTAGCTGGGATTATAGGCATCCACCACCATGCCTGGCTAATTTTTGTATTTTTAGTAGACAGGGTTTCACCACGTTCGCCAGGCTGGTCTTGAACCCCTTACCTCAAGTGATCTACCTACCTTGGCCTCCCAAAGTGCTGGGATTACAGACATGAGCCACTACACCTGACCTCCTTTTTTTTTTTTTTTTAAAGTTCCAATTTCAAACCATCTCTTTGTGAATGTATAAGACTGAACACTTTTAAAATCAACCAGGTCACCTCTTGAATGCTTTGCTGCTTAGAAATTTCTTCTGCCAGATACCCCAAATCATCTCTCTCAAGTTCAAAGTTCCACAGATCTCTAGGGTGGTGGCAAAATGCTGCCAGTCTCTTTGCTAAAGCATAGCAAGTGACCTTTGCTCTAGTTTCCAAGAAGTTCTTCATTTCTATCTGAGACCACCTCAGCCTGGACTTCATTGTCCACATCATTAGCAGCATTTTGGTCAAAACCATTCAACAAGTCTCTAGGAAGTTTCAAAATTTCCCACATCTTCCTGTCTTCTTCTGAGCCCTCCAAAACTGTTCTAACATCTGCCTCTTACCCAGTCCCAAAGTTGCTTCCAGATTTTCAAGTATCTTTACAGCAATGCCCCAAACTCTTGGTGCCAATTTACTGTAATAGTCCATTCTCTCACACTGCTATAAAGAATATTACCTGAGACTGGGTAATTCATAAAGGAAAAAGGTTTAATTGACTCACAGTTCCACAAGCCTGGGGAGGCCTCAGGACTTACAATCATGGTTGAAGGTGAAGATAAAGCAAGGACCTTCTTCACATAGCAGCAGGAGAAAGAAGAGTGAGCAGAGGAAATGCCAGATGTTTATAAAACCCTCAGATCTCATGAGAACTCCCTCACTATCATGAGAACAGCATGGGGGAAATTGTCCCCATGATACAATCACCTCCTACTGGGTTCTTCCCTTGACATGTGGGGATTATGGGGATTACAATTCAAGATGACATTTTACAATTCAAGATGAGGAACACAAAGCCTAATCATATCACTTGGATTCCAGAATGTTGGGATGAAAACTTCCCTTTCAGCAGGAGGCACATAGGAATGAGTTGACCTTGAGACAGTGATCAAGACAAGAAAGCTATTCTGGGCCAGTGGAACAGGGAAGATATATATTTAGCCTCACTCAAAGAGAAGATTAAAAAATCTACTCATATAAGCTTCTGTTAGGGATCTGAGGTGCAACCATGTCAATATATAGGATGTAGTGTATCAACATGTATCATGTATAAGAGATGAGCCAGGTAAGCTGAAGCAGGTAGAAACGGGAGATATGAAGTTTCACCTCCTGTGGCTTTCAGCTTATTGGTATTAATGGAGCTGGACTAGATAAACTCTTATGTTATTTTCAATTCCAAAATTATATTTATGAGGTGGAAGAAGACATTTTAATAATATTATAAAGTGTATACCATGTGCCAGGTATTTTCTTTTTCTTTTTTGTTATTTGAGACAGAGTCTTGCTCTGTCACCAGGCTGGAGTGCAGTGGCACGATCTCGGCTCACTGCAACCTCCATCTCCCGGGTTCAAGCAATTCTCCTGCCTCAGCCTCCCGCATAGCTGGGACTACAGGCATGCGCCACCATGCCCAGCTAATTTTTGTATTTTTTTTTTTAGTAGAGACGGGGTTTCACCACGTTGGCCAGGATGGTCTCGAACTCTTGACCTTGTGATCCACCGGCCTCAGCCTCCCAAAGTGCTGAGATTACAGTGCCAGGTATTTTCATACACTATCTCACATTATCCTCCCAACTTTGTGAGGTTAAGTATTACTATCCTAATAGCATAGCTTTAGAGGGATTAATAACTTACCCAGGATTATACAGCTAGTAAATGAATGAGCCAAAATTCAAACACAAATATCTCTGATACCCAAGTCCTTAATCTTTCCTATCACCATGCTGTCTTCTAAGATGTGATAAGAGATGAAATGATGGGGAGGAAATTTTAGTTTCAGCCAGGGGTTGAGTGAAGACAACAAGTAGCATCTGGCAGAAAGAGGGATCATTTAAGGATGAGTCTTTACTTACATACATAAAGGTTCTTAGTAAATATTAATACAAGTTCATAAAATAGTATTTTGTTTAATTGTGGGATTGTGTTTGAGGGAGGCACTGGTAAATGCTGGGTATTCTAAATATGAATAAAATTTTATCTCTGTTTTAAAAAAACTCTCAATCTAACATAATTCTACTAATCAATTCTATAGTATAATAGTATTTGATCTGAACAAAATGTTTTGAGAGCTGTGGACTGATGCTCAATCCCTTTCTAATCTGCAGAAGCTAGAAAGCTAACAAGTGACATTTACCAGAATCCCTTTCATTTAACATTCCAGCCATGATTTGGTTCAATACATCTTGTGAGAAATAAATTCAGAACCAAGTCATGTCAGGAGAGAGGAAAGACGCATGGACTCTAATTTGCTGTGTGGATTGGCAGAGGTGATTTGTATGATTCTTGAGCAAGTAGCTTCCTATAATAGCAGCAGCAGAAGAGGTAATAAGTTGTGTGGTGAGCAAAAACGGCAGCAGATTCCTACAGCAATGCTAGAAGGAGCTATTCTTTCTTTCTTTCTCTTTCTTTCTTTCTTTCTTTCTTTCTTTCTTTCTTTCTTTCTTTCTTTCCTTCTTTCTTTCCTTCTTTCTTTCTTTTTCTTTCTTTCCTTCTCTTTCCTTTTTCCTTTCCTTTCCTTTGCTTTGCTTTCCTTTCCTTTCCGAGACAGGGTGTCACTCTGTAGCTCAGGCTGGAGTGTAGTAGTGCAATCATGGCACACTAACTTCAACCACCCAGGCTCAAGTGGTCCTTACACCTCAGCCACTGGAGTAGCTGGGACTGCAGGTGCGCTTCAACACTCCTGGCTACTTTTTTTTTTTTTTTTTTGAGAAACGGGGTCTCACTAAGTTGCCCAGGCTGGTCTCAAACTCCTTGGGTCAAGTGGTCCTCCTGCTTCAGTCTCCCAGTGTTGAGATTACAGGTGTAAGCCACTGTGTCAGTCCAGTGGGAGCTTTTCTAATCATGGTAGAAAGAGTTGTGAGTTATAGAAATTGTGAGTAGTTTTAAGTGGTGGAAGTTGTTCTAAGAAGTTGGACCTTAAGCTTGCTCCTCTAATCCTTTCAGTAGTTTTATACACATTCAATTCCTTGCTTTAAATCCATTATGGCTAAACTTGACCAGATTCTCTGTTATGCAACTGAACATGGATTGAAGCAGAAAGAAGAAAAATTGTAGGCAATAAACTTTGCAAGAAATAAGAATGTGGGATGACCTGTCTGAACTAGTTGTATCTGAAGGCAATGAGGATCCTGTTACTATTAGAGAAACCTTGGCCAGGTGTGGTGGCTCACACCTGTAATCCCGGTACTTTGGGAGGCCAAGGCAGGTGGATCATCCGAGGTAAGGAGTTGGCCAACATGGTGAACCCGTCTTTACTAAAAATACAAAAATTAGCCAGGCGAGGTGGCACAAACCTGTAATCCCAGCTACTTGGGCGGCTGGGCAGGAGAATCATTTGAATCCAGGAGGTAGAGGTTGCAGTGAGCCGAGATCATGCCATTGTACCCCAACCTGGGTGACTAAGCAAGACTCCGTCTCAAAAAAAAAAGAAGAAAACGGAGAGAGATCCAAGATGGCCGATTAGCAATAGCTCAGGAATGTAGCTCCCAGTGAAAGCACAGAGAACGAGTGGACGCCGCATTTTCTGACGAATTTTTGTTGCCCACCGACTGGGAGATTACCGGCAGAGGAGCCACACGGGTTGCCAGTGCGACTGTTCTGGCCGGCGCGGCTGTTTTGCGGTGCCCCAGCGCGGCGCTTCCTGGTGTGGAGTATACGGGACAGACAGGCTTCACTGGTCCCATCCCCACAAGGAAAACAGCAATTGGAAGCGCTGAGGACTGAGAGTTTCACAGCAAGCACAGCAAACCCGGGAAGGTCCGGCTCTGTGGGGAAGGGGCGTCCGCCAAAGGAAAACTAAGAAACAGAAAAACTCCATCACCAGGTGGAGAGAGATCCAAGATGGCCGCATAGCAGCAGCTCAGGATTGTAGCTCCCAGTGAAAGCGCAGAGAGTGAGTGGAAGCCGCAATTGCATTCCCGGCGAAGGAGCCACACGGGTCGCCAGCGCGACTCTTTTGGCCGGCACGGCGCTTCTCGATGCGGA
>CAUYQU010069591.1:0-92597 GCA_963574635.1 Cheracebus regulus
TCACTGTGGCGACCCACAACGCTGGCTAAAACAGCAGCATTGAAGTTTGTGGTGCTTTTCTGCCTGGGGGTCTCAGTTCTGGCTTCGCAGTCCCTTTTTCAATCAGCTAAATGGACTGCTCTGCCTTATCAGAGCTCCAAATATCATCCAAAAGGAGACCCAGTCCCGTTTACTCCGCACCAAGAGCTGCTGGGCCAAGGCGCCAGCAAAACAGCCGCCCCAGCTGAAAGGGTCGCGCTGGCGACCCACGGGTCTCCTCTGCTGGGAATACCATGGTCTGTGGGCAGCAAAAATTTGTTGGTAAGTGTGGCGTCCACTCACTCTCTGCGCTTTCACTGGGAGCTGCAATCCTGAGCTGCTAGTAATCGGCCATCTTGGATCTCTCTTCCTATTTCTTAGTTTTTTAAATTAACATTTAGTCTTATTGATACCTAATAACTATAATAGCTTTCTCCAACAGGTACCATGATGTTAGAAAAAATTAACCATTACAGATCTGCAGAAGGAAGATGGCATATTGAATTGAAGGTATTTGGAATAGATTAATTACATCTATATATGTGTTGCTCTTTCCCAGTTCTTTTAAAACTTGAGATCTAAAGAGATCTTTTGGTTAGGCACAGTGACTCATGCCTGTTATACCAGCACTTTGGGTGGCTGAGGTGAGCACATCACTTGAGGCCAGGAGTTCAAGATCAGCCTGGCCAATATTGTGAAACTCTGTCTCTACTAAAAATACAAAAAATTAGCTGGGCAGGGTGGTGTTCTCCTGTAATCCCAGCTACTCGGGAGGCTGAGGCAGGAGAATCCCTTGGTTAATTTTACATGTAAACATGACTGGGCCACAAGATGCCCAGATATGTGGTTAAACATTATTTTTTGGTGTGTCTATGAGGGCTTTTCTGGGAGAAAGAAAAAAAGAAAGCATTTGTATTGGTGAACTGAGGAAAGCAGACTGCCCTTTTAAATGTTAACAGTTATTATCCAACTTGTGAGGGCCCAATTAGAACAAAAGGATAGAGAAAGGGTGAATTCTCTTTCTCCAATGACTTGAGCTAAGACATCAGTCTTCTGCTGTTGAACTGGTACTTAAACCATTAATCCTCCTGGTTCTCAGGACATTGGACTCCACTTTCCTGAGTCTCTAACTTGCAGAGAACAGATCATGGGACTTCTCAGCCTCCATACAAAAACCATATATATATATATAACCATATAGGATTATGTGCATATATAATCCTATGCCAAAATATCTAAATTAGATATTTTTATGCAAATATATATTTTCAGGTTTCTTCTGACTTAGACCAAATGTCCTTGTATCACCAGGTTGAGCTTACTGCCCTTCTCTTTAACCCAAACAAAGCCTAGTTGCAGACTTAGAAAGGATTTACTGTCCACAACAACAAAACTAATTTTCCACTGTACCCAGATGACCTTCTCTAAAAATGTTCCTTTCTAAGTTACCAAGTTAAAGGTAATCAAAGGATGATTTCCCCCTTGATGACATGTATATTTCAATTGATGTGCCTGAACATTAAACTAACAGTTAAGCTGTTCATAAGTCCTTGAAATCAGGCATTCTCATAGAACATTCACATTAATTCAAGCAAAACATTAAAGAGCATTACAAAATGAGTCATACTAAAATGGCAACAATGAAAAGAACAACCATTAAGACACCCAGAGTAACAGTTCATCTCCAGTTATTTATAGCATGAAAACATGTCTTGAGACTAACATCAAAACATTTACCTCAGCCCCCAGAAGTATCCTGTTCTTCTCCTTAAATACACAATATTTACCAAAAGAACTGTTTTATGCAAATACAAAAGACTGCTCTAAAAATGAAACTAAAAAACTTATTTGGAAGAGCATCCACTAAGCTATCTCTATTGCTGAAGCAAAGGCTTACAGGACTATTTAAGGGAAAGAGAGGGCTGTGTAATTATGTATTCATCTTCTCTGATACAACTGTGGCTCTCACATCAGCTTTCTTAGAAGAGAAGAGCTATGCACAATTAAGACAGCATAGCACAGGGAAAAAAAAAAAAAAACCCACCAGCAATGAACATTCACATTCTCTCTCCTCTTGCACCCCCTCTGCTGTTTGGGTGAGGCCTTTCCAATAAAAGAAAAGCAAATCTAAATACAATCCAAGTCATTTTGTGATTAATTCCAAATAATGTTCCATATTTTAATAAATCTAAAATTGCTTTTTCACAATTTTAACAGATACCACTCCCAACAACTCCTTAGATCTGAAAACACAGAAACACATAACTTCAACCAAAATTCTAAATTATTGTATTATTTACACATTACCAAAGAGTTTTATAGATAAAATCTTGTTTGTACCTTTTTCCAATTTCCAAGATAAATATGATTTTATTATGAACTTTAAAGCATCACAGAATGTATAATTACTGTTGACATCTGACAAGTTTCCAACAGGAATGAAAAGCTTAATTAATAAAAAAGATCTAACAAGATACAGTGGCTCACACTTGTAATCCCAACACTTTGGGAGACTGATGCAAGAGATCACTTGAGGCCAGGTGTTCAAGACCAGCCTAGGCAATACAGTGAGACCTCCATCTCTACAAAAAAAATTTTTTTAAATAGCTGGGTGTGGTGGGTTGTGCCTGTAGTCCCAACTACTTGGGCTAAGGTGGGAAGATTGCTTGAGCCCAGGAGTCCAAGGCTGTAGTAAGCTAGGATCACGCCACTGCACTCCAGCCTGGGCAACAGAGCAAGACTCTATCTCAAAATAGTAATAGTAGTAACAATAATAATAATAATGTTCATGGGCTCTGAGTTCAGACAGAATTAGGTACGTAATTTGAGCAAGTTAGAACTTCTTGGAACTTCACTTTCTTTATCTATGAAACTGGAATAATATAGAGAGAGACCTCAGAAGATTTTGTGAGACTAAATGAGATAATGCACACTAAAGCCCATGAAGCAAGTATTCCTTAAGTGTCGATCTTATTCATCCTCTATAATGAGTACAATTTATCATTTACTTATCAATCACATACAATATCCCAGGCTTTATGCTGGATGCTCAACACTTATCATAGACTACCTCATTTGTTCCTTTCACCAATCTTATAAGGTTTTTATTATTGTTGTTAACTCCATTTTACCAATAAGAAAACTAAGGTTCAGCTAGTCAGTTTGCAGGTTCATGAAATTAGTAAATGGCATAATCAGAACCTGGATGAGACTCTATCTGACAACAAAGCTCCTTTACAGATACGACATAAGTATTAACAGGTTCAAATTCCTCTAGAATGGGTAGTAACAGAAGATTCCATACTCAATTGACATTATAAGTGGTATTCATCTAATAACTACGTGAACTTCTTAACTTTTAGGCCAAAAGTGAAAAAATTAAAACCCCACTCCAATTCTTGAATTAATTTAATTGATTTTAATTTCTAAAATCTTTATTTCAGGGATAAGTGTGAACACTGTAATATCTCACATTTATATAAGGCTCTATCTAAGTCATTTGCTCTCCACTAAAACCCTATAACACAGATAGGAATTATAACCCCCATTTTGTAGATGAAGAAAATGAAAATCAGAGATTAAGTAATTTCCTCAAGGTTTGCAAATGGAAGCAGCACTCAAATCTAAGACTTACTGCTCCAAGTACAGTCCTATTTTTCAGTATACCATGTAGACAAAGAAATGAATAATACTAATTTAAAAAGTGATCTTAAAAAAAAGTGATCTCACCATCCCCCTAAAAAACTAATTCACTCATCATACGCATTCTCATTGATGATCAAAGCAATGATAAATAAAATACAACATTTACAGAAAGGAGATAAGACTTAGAGGAATGTAACACTGTTCAAAAAGGTTGGCCCACAGACATATAAGGAAAGCAACAGATCCACTGGTCTTCAAGACAACAAAATAAATACAATTACCCACCTATACTAATAGAAAATATGGTGTAGAACAATGCTGAATTTTGTTTAAATAAGGTCAGAATGGGTAGATATTGGTGGTACAAGAACATAATACCTGCATCCAAGAGCTTCCAGAGGAGGTTTAAAAAAGTATTTAATTTTAAGAAAAAAAGTATTTAATAATCATTGTTCAAATAGTTAAAATACGGTTGGGAGAGGTGGCTTACACCTGTAATCCCAACACTCTGGGAGTTCAAGGTGGGTGGATCACTTGAAGCCAGGAATTTGAAACCAACCTGGCCAATACGGGGAAACCCCGTCTCTACTTAAAATACAAAACTTGGCCAGGCATGGTGGTGTGCAACTGTTATCTCAGCTACTCGGGAAGCTAAGGCACGAGAATCGCTTGAACCCGGGAGGTGGAAGTTGCAGTGAGCCAAGATCATGCCACTGCACTCTATCCAGCCTGGGCAACAGAGCAAGACTCTGTTTCCAAAAAAAAAAAGTTAAAATACAAGGTGGTAAATGTGACAAAAGATACATGCTCTGAGTACATGAAAGAGTGTGCACCACCCTAAACAAACATGAGATAATCAAGGAACTTGTTCATCTATAGAAAGAAAATGGAAAAAATACTAAGTCTCAAAATACAAGAAAAATAGTTAAAGCAATGTCACCCTACTGCAGAAAACCATGCTCAGTGTCTAACTTAGGCTCCACTTACCTCTCCTTTAGCATTTCCTATGCATACTGACCACATGAATCATTTGACCTGATAATAAATCGATCTTCCACAAGTGTCCTGTTCATTAAATCCTGCTCATTAAAAGTTGGTCTCCAAGGCAGGGTGCACTTTGGGAGGCAGAGACAGGTGTATCACCTGAGGTCAGGAGTTAGAGGTCAGCCTGACCAACAAAGTTAAACCCTGTCGCTACCAAAAATACAAAAATTAGCTGGGCATGGTGGCAGGCGCTTGTAGTCCTAGCTACTCAGGAGGCTGAGACAGGAGAACTGCTTGAACCCAGGTGGTGGAGGTTGCAGTGAGCTGAGATCACGCCACCGCACTCTACCCTGGGCAAGGGAGCAAGACTCCATCTCAAAAAAAAAAAAAGTTGGGCTCCAAACAATTAAATCCATGTATTTGATCTGTAACTGGCAAATTATTATATTAAAGGTAGTTATTACATAGATAATTTCATTAAAAATAAGTCTGGGCATTTTAAAATAGACTTCTAGAATCATCTGCCAGCTTGACTTCTGTATCTTGACTGAAAGTAACAGAGGAAAGACATTACTATAGATCTCTAACATAGAAAGGTCAAGTTCAAGAAATTCAGTCAAAAAGCAAAAACAGAAGAAAGTGAAGGATGCTCAGAAAAAGTCCAAGCTAAGCACAGGAAAAAATAATAGAAATTTAGGCTGGGCATGGAGGCTCATGCCTGTAATCCCACTTTGTAAGGCCGAGGCAAGCAGATTACCTGAGGTCAGGAGTTCAAGACCAGCCTGGCCAACCTGGTGAAACCCTGTCTCTATTAAAAGTACAAAATTAGCTGGGCATGGGGGTGGTGCAATCCTGTAGTCTCAGGTACTTGGGAGGCTGAGGCAAGAGAAGTGCTTGAACCCTGGAGGCTGAGGTTGCAGTGTGCCGAGATCGCCACTGCATTCCAGCTTGGGTGACACAGTGAGATTCTGCCTCAAAAAAAAAAAAAAAAAAAAAATAGAGATTTTAAGTAGGCTGTTAAAACTACTGCAAATATTCATATAAAAGTACTACTGATTTAGCCCTAGTGTTCTCAAACTCCAGTGCCAATAAGACCAATAAAGTAGGGAGAAGACAGATTGCAAAAGGAATGTGTCTCTGTCCTGTAGGTAAGCAGGTATCAAAATTTTGGGAATACCAGCATCACCTAGGGAGCTTGGCAGAATGTAGATTCTGTGCCTTAAAATACTAGATGTTCTCAGGAGAGGCACTGTAAGCCAGATTTTCAATAAGTCCCTTGTCTCCTTCTCCACCTCCCACCTCCCAGTAATTCTGAGGGAGGTGAATGGTAGATCACACTTTAAGAAGCAATGCAATATTTCAGGTACAATAGTACTTTTGTGTGTGTCTCATTTACTCCTCATGAAGATCACATGAGGTAGATATTTCCTAGCTTTAGGAATGAGAAAACAGAAGTCCAGAGTTTAAGAGGCAAAAGGTTAAACAACTAAAGAGAAAGAAACAGGACAGAAAGGATATCTGCTTTGTTTGACAGTGATTTCAAATTGTTCTAAATAAAGAAGCTGACATTCTTAAAAAAAATCATTAAAAAACAAAAATCAATAGATCAGAGAGCTTCATCATCTTGTGTCATTCGGAGAGAGAGATACGGCCAATATTCAAAGTTATAAATAACTGTTTATTTAAAATGCTACTCATCTCTGCTTGTAGTAGGCTGTACATAGCCAAGGGAGAGACTAAAAGTATACTGTATCAAGTTATTTATGCTTAAAATTTACATTTTTGTCTCGCTATGTCACCCACTGGAGTGGCACAATCACAGCTCATAGCAACCTCAACCTCCCAGGATCAAGTGATCCTCCGGCCTCAGCCTCCCAACTACCTGGAACCAGAAGCACATACCACTGTACCTTGCTAATTTTTTCCTTTTTTGTGTGTGTTTGTCAGGACAGGGTCTCACTGTGTTGCCTAAGCTGGTCTTGAGCTCCTGGGCTCAAGTGATCCTGTCACCTTGGCCTCCCAAACTTCTGGGATTATAGGTGTGAGCCACTGTGCCTGATTTAAGTCATTTTTATAGGTGAATTAAATACTCACCTATAAACATTCACTTTGATATACCATTTCTGGTGACTACACAGAATTATAGATTTGATACTAATAATTCAGCTGGTGACCCTAATCTTTCCTCCTCACTAGTACCAACTGACTAAGAGAGGTAACAATAATCAAAGGAAGGAGAAAGTTTCAAAAAATATTCAGAAAATGTCTCAGATGTTATCTGCAGACAGACTGCTCTAATAATCCTGCAAATCTCAGTCACTGAGACTTTTGTTGAGCATCTTTGTGTACTTAGCAATGAACTAGGATCTTGGAATACACAGAAAAATAAGACAAGGTCTCTGTCCTTAAGAAGGCTAAGACCACACGGCACATAACTAACAAAACCTAATAACCAAATTAAGACCTAAATTATACAATAATACCTAAATTCCACAGATCAATCAATGAGGGCTGAGCACAATGGCTCACCCCTATCATCCCAGCACCTTGGGAGGCTAAGGGGAGAGGACTCCTTGAGCCCAGGAGACCAGCCTAGGCAACATAGAGAGACCCTATTCCTACAAACAAAAAAAATTAGCCAAATATAGTGGCAGGCACTGTGGTCCTAGCTACTCCAGAGGCTGAGGTGGGATGATCGTTTGAGCCCGGGAAGTCAAGGCTGCAGTGAGTCATGATCAAGCCACTGCACACCAGCCTGGGCAACAGAGTGAGACCCTGTCTCAAAATGAATAAATAAATAATTTTTTAAAAAGATCATTCAATGAGAACTAAGTAGAACAAGGAAAGAATACTTATAGTACCTGTTATACACCAAACACTTCTACATGTTTTATCTCTTTTAATTCTGAGAATAATCTGAAGAAGCAGGGTTCAAGATTTAAGAAAACAAAGTATGGAGTTGTTAAGTAGTTTGCCCCAACTCACATAACTAGTAAAGAGGATAAGACGAAGGAAAGCACCAGTGTGAGAGTATGAGTCATTCATAAGGCACTGAGAACAGTCAGACTAAAACAGAGGGTACACTGGGAAATAAAGCTGACCAGAGTTGGGCCAGATTAGAAAGGACCACTAGGTATGCTTGATGAAATAAGAATCAGTCATTAAAGGCATATTTAAGGAAGACTACTAAAATGGCAACATTTCATAAAACAGAATGCAGTAGAGAAGATCTGCAAATAGACATAATCAACTAAGAAACATGCCCTTGACATGCAGGAACTGACCAACACCATCAGGTAGGCAGGTGTTGCTCCACACCGGCCAGGGCCTCACAGTGGGGCAGTGGCGTCCTTCTGTTGAACATAAACAACTTCACAGAACATCAACCTCAGACGAGGCCACTATGTGACCATGATGGATCAAAACAAAATCGAGACCACTCTGTAATCATGTCTAAACCCAACTCTGTTGAACTACAGATATGTTCCTTGACTGGAAGGTAGGAAGTAAAACTAGAGCCTGTTCTAGGATACTGGCAGTGGGACTAGAAGAAAGAAAGCAATATAAGTGACATTTCCAACTAATAATGAAAAAACGGTTAATAGGCAATTCAACAGAAAAAAAAGTTGAGACTCATACATCACTTGAGAGAGTGGATCATATCTAACTGAAATATTATAAATTTAAATTTATAATACATAATTTATAATAGAAATATAGATAAAATATAACAAATTTTAATTATAAATTTAAATTTATACTTCAAAATAATATTTTAAATTTAAATTTAAAATATTTAAAATCGATATTTTATCTATAATATTTAAAATCTATTTTATTATTATTTAATCTGGTTAAATTAGTCCATGTTTTTCAGACTGAATAAAAGATGAAGACAGCAAAATATTTAGTAGGTAATTAGAGATTAAAAAATAATGACGCCTGTATCCCACCTCCAAAGGTTCTGATTTGATCAGTATTGAGTGTAGCCTAGACATCAGGATTTTTCAAAGCTTCCCAGGTATCCCAGTGTGCAGCCAGAGTTAAGAACCGGTATCTTAGAGAATGCCAATGGCTCCTGACTAGGAGGAAAAAGGACAAACAATGGATATGATAGAAAGAGACCCAAGAAAGTACTGGGGAGAAAAGGCAAATTTTAAAAAATGGCTGAAAAACTAGAGAGACAATTCCCAGACACAGCAAGAGTAATTTAAATGATTAAAGAGTCGCTATTTAACAAATGATAGAAACCAGCAAGAAGGTTAACATAGGTTTAGATGACTAGGAAACATGGTCAGGCAGTAAAGACAATACTCTGCATTAGCAAAATCTTCGGCTAGGAGACTATCAATGATCCTCTGAGGATGCCTGGATAACAACTACATCTACTCCTACAGATAGATGCAACTGTGTACAGCCTGTTTCTAAACACAGAGGGGGAGTCCTCCAACCCCTTCTCCTTCCCAGTGTTCCCACACTGCCACCTCGTGGGTCAGCATTGCAAGGCACCGGTTTGAACTGGAATGGAGTTCTAACTGGCCCTGTAAATTCACAAGGCAGGTAAGTGTTTTGTGAATTTCAAGGTAAGTTCAAGGGTTTAATCCTGATGTTTTCCCCTGTTCAATTACAGTGGAAGACAGCCTTAAGGTACATTGTTTCCTTTGTGGGTGATAAGAATTTTCTGAAGTTGATTATGGTGATGTCAGTATCTTAATGCCACTGAAGAGTACACTTAAATAAAAGGATAAAGTTTATGTTACTTTATGTCACTTTAAATGGGTGAATGGTATGGCATATGAGTCATATCTCAATAAAGCTGTTTCCAGAAAAGGAGGCAGTGGCCAGGCACATTGGCCTGCAGTCCCAGCGACTCAGGGTCGGGGGGAGAGGGTTGGCGCTGAAGCAGGAGGCTCACTTGACCCCAGGAGTTCGAGGCCAGCCTGGGCAACACAGCGAGAACCTGTCTCTTTGAAATAATAAACAAAAAGAAACAGTAGGAGGAGGCAGCTGTACATAAATTGTTTAGAAAACTGCAGAAACCTTAAAAAGGATGTCAAAAATCATTCAATACCTTCATTTCAAAAAGGTAAAACTGAGACTCAGATTAACTTACTTACCCTGCTTATCTAGGCCGTAAAAAGTAGGCCAAAAAGGGGCACTAATAACCCATTTATGGGAGGTCTTCTACTGTCTCCAAATCCTGAGAAGTTTTTTCTCTTAAGCTTCATCCTCAGCAATGCTATCTTTTCCTGCCTAACTTATTACCAGGAGATCACACTCACACAAATGACTTCACACAGCAGTAGTATCACCACTATTCCAACAATTCTAGCTCAAAACCCAGCACTCACCCTTCACTTCTTCCTTGCCCTTTAATGGGTCCACAAATTGGGTCAACTCCTCAACATGCTTTGTCCCAGGCCCTCCACCACTCCCCTAGCTCAGGTGTTCATTACTTCACACCTAGAATAATGCAAATTTTCTCTTAACTGGAATGCTCATCTCCAGTCTTTCTACTTCTCTCCCTAATCACAAAATTCACCCAAATCAGGACTCCTGTACAAATCTTGCACGTGCATTTCATACTGCAGCTCAAAAATCTTTATCGGCTCCTCAATGGTTGTACCTAGAAAATAAAGTTCAAAATCTTTTAGCATGACCATCAAGGCCTTCTGTGTTACAGACTCTATCCCAATTTATAATGTGTAATCTATACAAACAGCACTTCACTGGCCGAGTGTGGTGGCTCACGCCTGTAATCTCAGCACTTTGGGAGGCCAAGGCGGGCAGATCACCTGAGGTCAGGAGTTCAAGACCAGCCTGGCCAACATGGAGAAACCCTGTCTCTACTAAAAATACAAAAAAAAAAAAAAGAATTAGCCTGGCATGGTGGCAGGTGCCTGTAATCCCAATACTCAGGAGGCTGAGGCAGGAGAAATGCTTGAACCCAAGAGGCAGAGGTTACAGTGAGCCAAGAATGCACCACTGCAGTCCAGCCTGGGCAACAATAGTGAAACTCTGCCTCAAAAAAAAAAAAAAAAAAAAACGAAACAGCACTTCACTGTAGTCATAATTGTCTACTATACAGTATATATGCATTTCCCAATTAGTTATTCCTCCATAGTTATTATCTATACCACTTATTTGACTGGTATCATGACTTTTTTTTTTCCTTTCCTAAAGGTTCTCAACTCTGGCTATGCATTAGCATTATCTGTGATGCTTTAAACAATTATGGAGTCCTTAAGGATGTTGCCCAGACATCTGGATATTTTTAAATTCCACAGGTAAATTTATAAAATACCAATGATTCATAGACTTTAAGTAAGTCTTTTTGTAAGATGCTTAAGTTTTCACCACCAAAACTGAGTATCCATTAGAGTCAAAAACTAAAAAATTAAACTGCCCAGAGAAACTGTTACTTAATACCCAAGGTTTCTCTTTTCTTGACCATTTGTACAACATAAATCTTTCTAATTAACATCTACTTTCTAACAAGAGGTAAACATAGCAGCTAAAAAATGCTAACAACAATTAAATTTTTATATGCTCAAATTCATTTGTGAGAAACATCAATCACAACCATGCCAATTGAAAATTCAACATAATTCCTATTTGTCCTATGTATGACAATTACTTAAATGTGAACAGAACATGCTAATGTCAATGTCCAGTTTAAAATTCAACATGCAGATTTATAGATATCATAAGCAGTTTGACTAATCCAAGCTATGGCAATTTCACCTTAGGCCTTGAATATAAAGACACAGAGAAGCGGAAAGTCAGTTAAGATGGAAAAGAAAGATAGCAGTTGTCAACCCAGACTGCTTCATAATAACCTGGGGAATCTTAAAAATGTCTATGCTCAAGCCACACTCTAGACAAATTAAACTGTAATCTCTGAGGGTAGGACCCACGCATCGGCATTTTTTAAAGCTCCCTGGGTGCTCTCAATGTGTAGCCAATGTTGAAAACCAATGAACTACAAGGGAATTTCTCAAAGGAAATCTAAAGATTAGAGCTGTTAAAAGACAGACACAAAGAGGGGGAAAGGTACCAAGAATGGGTAACTTCAGATGTAAGTTATTTTCTCATATCAATTTATGAACAATTTTTATATATTAAGAATATACTCCTGGTGGGGAGGGATAACATGGGGAGAAATGTCAGATACAGTATGCACCTAAAGTAAAATTAATTAATTAATTTAAAAAAAAAAAAAAAATAATATACTCCTTTTGGCCATGAGAGTGGCTCATGTCTATAATTCTAGCACTCTGGGAAGCCGAGGCAGATGGATCGCTTGAGCTTAGGAGTTCGAGACCAGCCTGGGCACATGGCAAAACCCATCTCTACCAAAATTAGCTGGGTGTGGTGGCACACATCTGTGGTCCCAGCTACTCAGAGGGCTGAAGTAGGCAGCTTAGATGGGAGGATTGCGGGAGCCCAGACGGCAGAGACTGCAGTGAGCTCAGATCATGCCACTGCACTCCAGCAGCCTGGGTGACAGAGTAAAACTTCATCTCAATATATATATATATATTATATATATATACACACACACACAAAATATGTTGAAATATTTTCCTCAGTTTCTTGATTTTTTCATTGTAAGATGGTTCTTTAATATAGGATGTTTTTAACTTTTATATATTCAAATCTGTTGGTCTAAATCTATCTTATCCCCTTGTGGTTGCTCTTATTTACTTTTGCTGCAAAGGCTAATAAGAACAATAAAAAGAGGACTTCCTTACATTGTAATTCTCAACCTATGGGAATTTTAAAAATCAGTACTGGCCAGATGTGGTAGCTCATGCCTGTAGTCCCAGCACTTTGGGAGGCTGATGCAGGTGACTGTTTGAGCCCAGGAATTCAAGTCCAGGCTGGGCAACATGGTGAAACTCCATCTCTACAAAAGATATAAAAATTAGCCGGGCATGGTGGTGCACGCCTGTGGTCCCAGCTACTCAAGGCCGAGGTAGGAGGATGACTTCAGTCCAGGAGGTTGAGGCTGCAGTGAGCTGGGATCACACCATGGCACTCCAGCCTGGGTGACAGAGTAACACTCTGTCTCAAACAAACAAATGGAAAAGATCAATATTAGCCTATTGTTATAAATGCTTTTAAATGTTTAAAACTAAACATAAATAGGCCATGTGTAAAACAGTAAACTGGCAACAAGTAAACTTTAAAAAGCAAACTTTCTTGATTATATTGTATTTCAACAATAATGGCTCTATCCATATTCATTTTTAAAATAAAGTATTAGAATGAGATATAAAACATGTTATCCCACAAGTGGCCTTTATTTTTTCTATACTAACAAGTAATTATTACTTCAAAAACTAGAGGAAAAACTCATTTACACAAAATCTTCCTGCAGTAACAAGTTTTAAGGAGATCAACAAGCCCAATTTTTCCTTCAGATCATATCAACTCCAAGTAAAACTACCAGTTTCAAACACAGGTTTCGACTATTATTGTGAAAAACATGGTCATTATTAATAAAAATAAGCCACCATACCATGTAAAATTGACCAGTGTTATTTGGTTAGTGAGTTTTATATACATATTTATGACAAAATTTGACTTGTTTGCCCTTTTTTTGTCTAATTCAAAATAAGAGTCGTGGCAAATGTCAGAGGCTGAGAACAGATTGGAAAGGGGGTTCATGAAAGAAACCACTCAGAGATACTGTTTTAATGGCTAAAAACTAAGTTGCTTTCTTGAAAAATGTTTGTATGCTTTTCACCCCACTGTCCACCAGAGGGAGCATCACATCTGATTAAGATAGAAATGGAAAACCATCTGAAACTTGATCCGAAAGGTGCTACAGATAGTGACACATACAGAGTTAAACATAAAATCAGATCAGAGAATCCCCAAGAGAATTTCAAAGTGGATGGGAGGATTGCCTCCCAAGGAGACCTCATCTCTAAAAAAAAAAAAATTTTTTTTTTAATTAGCTGGGCACGATAGTGCACACCTGTGGTCTTAGCGACTCAGAAAACTCTAAAGGCAGATGAAGGAAGATCACTTGAGCTCAGGAATTTGGGGCTGCAGTGAGCTATGATCACACCACTGCATTAAAGCCAAGGTAACACAGTGAGAGCCCAGTCTCTAGGGAAAAAAATAAATGAATAGAAAAAAAGAAAAATGAGCAAAAGATAAATACATACAAATCACAAAAAGATATAAATATGGCCTTTAAACACATGAAAAGATGTTTAACTTCACCCATAATGCAATTTAAATGCAAATTAAGACTGTACTAAGATTCCACTTCTCTTTCATCAGTTCAGCAAAAATGTAAAAGCTCAGGGTACAAAGCTAAGGAAAACAGGTACTCAAATATAACAGTGGGAATACAAAATGGTACAACCCCACATAGACATCTACACCTTGACCCAGAAATCCTACTTTGAGGAATCTACCCTCAAGATACACCTGCAACAATACAAAAATACATACATGCAAGGTAATTCATTAAAGCAATATGCACAACTGCAAAATACTGGAAATTGCCTAAATATCCACACATAGGAAATTAGAAACCACAGTGGATACATAAAATTGAGTATTATGGAGTTATGAAGAATAAAATCTCCCTGAACTGACAGTAGAGTGATTTCCAATAGACATTAAGTTTAAAAAGCAAGTGTAAAACTAAGAATGGAAAATAAGAACACACATATATACTTGCTTATCTTAAAAAGAAAAAAAAAAAGAGATGAACCAGATGCTATGGTCTAAATGCTTATGTCACCCAGGCTGTAGTCCAGTGGCATGATCATGGCTTACAGCAGCCTTGACCTCCTAGGCTCCCGTGATCCTCCCACCTCAGCCTCCCAAGTAACTGTGATTACAAGGGTGCACACCATCCTACCCAGATAATTTTTTGTTTTTGTTTTGAGACGGAGTTTTGCTCTCGTTGCCCAGGCTGGAGTGCAATGGCGCTATCTCAGCTCACCACAACCTCCACCTCCCGCGTGGAGCCTACCAAGTAGCTGAAATTACAGGCATGCACCACCATGCCCGGATAACTTATTTTTAGTAGAGAGGAGGTTTCTCCATGTTGGTCAAACTGGTCTTAACTCTTCACATCAGGTGATCCACCTGCCTGGGCCTCCCAAAGTGGTGAGATTACAGGTGTGAGTCATCACATCCAGCCAATTTTTTTTTATTTTTTAACAAGATGAAGTTTCCGTATTGCCAAAACTGGTTTTGAGCTCCTGGACTCAAATGATCCTCCCACCTTGTCCTAACAAAGCACTGGGATTACAGGTGTGAGCCACTGCACCCAGACCTAAGGGTCTTTGATTAAGCCAGACATTAGAGAGACATGAAAAAATGAAAGCAATGCAATTCTCATTAAATTTTCATTGTTTTAGAAAATACACAAGTGCCTTGAGTCCCAGCTACTAGGGAGGCTGAGGCAGGAGAATCACTTGAACCCGGGAGATGGAGGTTGCAGTGAGCTGAGATTTCTCCACTGCACTCTAGGCTGGGCAACAGAGGGAGATTTCATCTCAAAAAAAAAAAAAAAAAAAAAAAAAGAAAATATTGTTTAATACATAAAAATATTTTTAAACTGCAGTAAATGTGTAAATATACACATGCATGTATTATGTAAATTTATACATGTGTATATGTATATATATATGTGTATATATGCACATTTACTGCAGTGTAACTTTTTTTATGAATCAATCAAATACGCATACACACACACACATATATTTTGAGACGGGCTCACTGTGTGGCCCAGGCTATAGCACAGTGGTACAATCTTGGCTCACTGCAAGCTCCACCTCCCAGGTGCAAGCAATTCTCCTGCCTCAGCCTCCTGAGCAGCTAGGATTGCCCCAACACATCTGGCTAATTTTTGTATTTTTAGTAAAGACGGGGTTTCACTATGTTGGCCCGGCTGGTCCCAAAGTCCTGGGCTCGTGTGATCTGCCTACCTCAGCCTTCCAAAGTGCTGGAATTACAGGCGTGACCCACCACGCCCGGCCTTAAATTTATGTTTAAATAGGTATTTTCAAAACTTAGTTTTAATTTTTATGCAGTAAATATCAATAGATAAAACCCACGTAAACAAAACATCGTCAGCACCGTCAATAATGCTTTTTAAATCCCTATCACATCCATTTAGATAATTTGTAAAAGCATAAAGGGGTTCTGAGACTAAAAGGTCTGAGAACCACTAGTCTATAATATCAGCTGACTTAAAGGCCAGTGTATGTTAAGAACAGGAGCTGGGTCTGGGGAGTGTATCACTTCTGTTGCCTGATAATGCTGTTTTCTGCAGTACGTACCACCAGCACCACAGACACTGGACCCTGCTGCTGCTGCTGCTGCTGCTCCTTGGGAAACTGGCTGTTGTTGAAGAGTTATTCTCAACCTTTCTTTTTTGTGATATTGGCTTTTTTTCAAAGTCCTCAGTGAGTGTCTTGGATTGACTAAACTTAGGTCATTGCCTGCACCCTTGCTGCAAGTGAGGTTGAGAAGGTATTTAGCCTTTTTGGCTTTTTTGATAGAAGGCAGGCTGACTCTACGTCCCACCAATGGTCATCCAATGAGGAAATCAGCAAACATAAACAGTCAAAACCATAAGCATTAGCCCATTGCTCCAATTCTCTTTCTGTGAAGGTCAAAGGCAACCTTGTAGGAAATATTACAGCTCTACTGAAGATTCTCAGTGGATCTTAGGGATGGTATTACACACAGGGAAGACAAATCCAAGCGCAGGAAAAAAAAATTGATATTCCAACCGACCACTCCATGACAAAAAGTTCTACAATAAAAACCTGACACGAGGTGGCTGGCTGGTCCTGAAGATATGTTGCCACGTGGAGAACTCAGGACCAGTTACTACTGGCAACAAACTGGGCACTCTGTACCAGCAGAAGCCACAATGGCTATGAGGGAAAGTTTGTATTGTTGAGTTCCAGGCACCAGCCTCTACCCCTGTCCCCATGGTTGCTCTGTTCCTGGGCCCTTCGAGCAAGCACCAGGCTGTCTGAAGAACAACTTACTGCTATCCGCAAAGCAGCTCTCCCAAACCTCCTTCCAGAAGAAAAGGAAGCAGCAAAAGGAACAAGAATTATGACTCCCACTTAAAAAGAAAAATGGAGGCACATAAATAATGTCCTTTCCCAAACCACATTATTATCAATTCTTACACCTTATTTTATTCCAAGCCAGGAAGCTGCAAGTCCTATTTCAAGCCAGTGTTCAAGTTTCTACTCTTTGAAATGCATTTGCTAGTCACGTGACCTTCAGGGCCTCCGAGCAAGAGTCTGTAACGCTGCAGCAATTCACTTGCACCTGGTGCTAACCATATTTCACAAATCAGCCATAAACCCTGAAATGTCTTTTTACATTATTTTAACGGGGGTAAGTGCTTCCCAGTCTCCACTAGCCTCTTCTACTCTACTGACCCTGAAACCTTGGGTTATTGAAGCCAATGTGAGAATTCTGCCTTTGCTGAAACTATTCATTCCAATGCCTAACATTCTTAGTAACTTCATGAATTTAGACAATTCATCTAACACCTCGGCCTTTGGGTTTCCTGACCAAACATCTTTTCTTACTCCCTACCCTGGCCACTTTCTGCCATACCCTGTCCCTTGCTGTTTCAAAACACATACTACTTCTCAGCATGTACATATCAAATCAACGCCTTATCTGACCACTCATCATTTCTCTGACCACATAACTACCTCTAATCCATTGATTTGACCACATTTCACTGACCATCACCTTCCTTATGACCTCGTTCCCTACCTGAGAAACGATGATCCATGATTACACCCTCCCTTACCTACAACTTCAACTTCCTGTCCCCTCTCTCCATCCATCATACTAACCTAGCAATAAATCCTGGGTAAATCCAGTTCTCATGGCCAAGCAGCTGGCAACTGGGAGAGGAAGGAAACACTACCCAACTAACTGTTCCCACTTTAAATAAATGAACACAAGTTTTAAGCAGACTCTCAGCACTTTTCAACAATCCTACATTTCACGAGGCAATTTATGCTTCTCTCCTAGAAGACTATTTCCAATCTCTCCTAAGGCTGAGTCACTTAGCAACCACTTTCTAGCTGTCCTTAAACTTTTCAATCACCACTGCTGTTGCCTTCTCTGGCATCTCTTCTTGTTTTGTTTTGTTTTTGATACAGAATTTTGCTCTTGTTGCCTAGGCTAGAGTGTAATGGCACAATCTCAGCTCACCGCAACCTTCACCTCCCAGGTTCAAGGGATTCTCCTGCCTCAGCCTCCCGAGTAGCTGGGATTACAGGCATGCACCACCATGCCTGGCTAATTTTGTATTTTTAATAGAGATGAGGTTACTCCATGTTGGTCAGGCTGGTTTCGAACTCCCGATCTCAGGTTATCTGTCTGCCTTGGCCTCCCAAAGTGTTGAGATTACAGACTTCAGCCACTGTGCCCAGCTGGCACTTCTTACCCTCGTACATGAAGATATTCCCTCCTGTCTCCACCTCAGGTTCAGTCCTTAGCCAAGATAGATTCCATCATCTCACCTAATGCAGTGAGTTATTACCCTTTGTTACCTGGTCACATTTACTCACACTGCAACTCAAATGCAGCTGCTTTTTATTTTTTTTATTTTTTTTTTTTTTGAGATAGGGTCTCACTCTGCTACCCAGGCTGGTATGCAGTGCTGTGATCACCACTCATTGCAACCTCCAACTCCTGGGCTCAACTGATCTTCCCACCTCAGCCTTCTGAGTAGCTGGGACTACAGGCAGGCACCTGGGTAATTATTTGTATTTTTAGTAGAGATGGGTTTTTGTCATGTTGCACAGGCTCATCTTGAACTCCCTGGCTCAAGCAATCCACCTGTCTGGACCTCCCAAAGTGCTGGAACTACAGCCTGCTTTATTTTCTATAACTGATCTGATCTGTCACCTGAACATGTGCCATTTTTTTCTATAATTAATCTAATATTCCTCATGAATATCTACTCTAATAAATATCCAGGAAATTTACAACTTGTCAAACAATATCTTAATCTCTTCTAGTCCATACTCAGACTTTAACCCCTTACCCAGACTGCTTTAAATGACTGCTTTCAGGTGGATTTCCCTCCAAGGTCTTATAGGACATTCTAGAAGTAACAGTGTCAAAAAGACCTTGGATCCGTATTGTCTCTGTGGAACTTCACTGGTCTCTGCTGCAAGGAGGTAATCAGGTCCTGTGGCTGAACTGGTGCCATCTCATCTTTTGGGATGTTGTGCTGGCTCTCATCCCTGGGGTCTGTGATCCTGACCTTGAATCTATAGTCACACAGTCCTTTGTTATGATGCCAGCTGTTCCAACAGGCCAATAAGCTCCTCCACCTCCTTCGTGATGGTATGAGAGCATTTCAGAATCTCCTGCTACCACAAGCTCATCTATCTAGCCACTTCCTTCTACCACTGCTGTGTTACAGATTCATGTTGGCCTATCACTAACCTGCATAGCATCTCCTCTCAAGATTCCAAATAAGGAGCAGAGCGAAAGGCCTTCAACTGTTGACTGTCCCCTCAACCCATTAAACATCCCCACCTTAACCCTAGAACTTTAGCCAGCCAAAAAAGATCAGAACAGATAAAAGCAGATAACAATGTCTCACAATCTGTTTTCCCTACCTCTGTCCCCCACTTCCCACAATCCACCAGGACTGAAAGGGATGAAACCTCTACTTCCAAGTCATCTTCCTTCCCCCTGGGAGGGACTAAGCCTAATTCTCAGCCTTAATCCTGGATGAGATATTCTCTTTACCCTACAGAAGAAACTACCACTAGAGTTTCCCAAAAGTAGCTCTTGATATGGAAGCTGCAGGCAATTTGGAACTTGAGAAAACCAAAGACAAACACACAGTGACTTCAAGTTCCCCAAAATATTATCCTTTGAATTATTAATATCTCCCATGTGCTAGGCCCTGGGGATATAAAGAAGATTAGACTTAGATCACTACACTAGGGAGCAAGGTCTACAAATAAAATCATAACAATGGAATTTTATGTGCTACATTGACCAAAGCAAACAGGAAATACACATAACCCAGACCCATTCTTCAGACAACCTTTTCTATCTCCAATCAAATTGAAAATGCATGCAACAGCAGAAGGACAATGTAAGTGATTTCGGGCCGGAAGCAGCAGCTCACGCCTGTAATCCCAGCACTTTGGGAGGCTGCAGTGGGTAGATTACCCGAGGTCAGGAGTTTGAGATCAGCTTGACTAACATGGTGAAACCTCATCTCTACTAAAAATACAAAAATTAGCCGGGTGTGTTGGCACATGCCTGTAATCCCAGCTACACGGGAGGCTGAGGCAG
Organism: Cheracebus regulus; assembly: GCA_963574635.1. Lineage (NCBI taxonomy): Eukaryota > Metazoa > Chordata > Mammalia > Primates > Pitheciidae > Cheracebus > Cheracebus regulus. The sequence continues at coordinate 19,996 of CAUYQU010069591.1, forward strand.
GAGAATCTCATTAACCTGAGAAGGGGAGGTTAAGGTGAGCTGAGATGACATGACAGCACTCCAGCCTGGGCAACAAGAACAAAACTCCATCTTAAAAAAAAAGAAAGTGAGTTCAGGTTACAATTTCATTGTCATTGTCATTTTTCTCCAGCTTACATACTTCATTTTCTTTTCCAGGCACAACATGAAAAAACAGAAGCCATTCCTTAATGAGAAGAAAAAAGATAAGCCATGAAGCAGGATCACCTTTACCCATTAACAAAAACAAGTATACAGAACTAAAGCTACTAATCAAAAGAGCCCTAGACCAAAGGAAATCGTGTAAAACTTTGTAACCATTATTTTTGGAGATTAATGAAGTAGAGTCATGCACCCCTTAAAGGACATCACTAGGTGATTCCACTGTTGTGGGAATACCATGGAACATACTCGCACAAACCTAGGTAGTATAGCCTACTACACACCTAGGCTCTCAGGTACTGCCTATATTGCCTACTGCTCCTAGGCTATAAACCTGCACAGCATGCCACTGTACTGAATACTGAAGGTAACTGTAAGACAGTGGTTAAGTATCTGTGTATCTAAACACAGGAAAGGTACAGTTTAAAAATGATATAATCATACAGGGCCACTGTCATGTATGTGGTCTTTTGTTGACCAAAATGTCATTATGCAGTGCATGACTATAGCTATAATCAATGTTTTCAAAATTCTATTTTGATTTTTCCTTCCCCGCGTAACTGTTAATTGCTACAAACTAACATTTTCATTCCATACTTAATTCAGATGGAAGGCAGCAGCAGGACACTGACAGGAGGAAAATTCTGCCAGACATTCATACTACAAACTAAGAGCTTACTATATGTTACAAACTGGGCTACAAAAATTGAAAGATGCACTATCTATTCTCAAAGACTTCACAACTGACAGTGAATATAGAGAAATAAATTTTACTTACAGCATGATGATACAGAAATTTATTCCTCAAGGACAGGCATTCAACCGTGGCAGAAAACTGCATCAAACAATGCACCAACATTTCCGTAACACTATTTTCGGGGTGCAGTGACTTCCAACCAGGCTCTTTGGAACACTATAACCACTAAGTGGGAGTGTTCAAACAGAGCACCTACTACCACAATACAGGTGAACTGTGTATCCTGGCAATCCCAAATAAGTACAAATATTGTGTATGTGTGTAAAATACAAACAAGTATTTGTCAGTCATTATAAAGAATCTGTTTAGCTTGTTTTGTCTAGATACTTAGCATTTACTTATATCCCTTTTTCTACGTTATGTTATTTCCCCATTGGATAACTATTGGTGGGAAATAGAGCGAGCCTGCCTTCTATCTTAAAAAGGCTAAATACTTCTCAATCTCTCTTGTAGCTAGGGTACAGGCAGTGACCTAAGTTTAGCCAATCTAAGACCCTCACTGAGAACTTCGAATATAAGCTAGTATCACAAAGAAGAATGTTTGAGAGAATAACTGTCCAGCAACAGCCAGTTTCCCAAGGAGCAGCAGCAGCAGCAGCAGCCGGGTCCAGTGTCTGTGGTGCTGGTGGTACGCACTGCAAAATCCAGCATTATCAGGCAACAGAAGTGATACACTCCCCAGACCCAGCCCCAACTACTTTTGCAGAGCAATTCTGATTTGGTTCCCACCCAGTTCCAGTCAAGTCTCTGCAGACTTCATGAAATTCCTTTTTTGCTTAAATCACCACAGTTATTGCAAACAAGAAAAATGAACAAGAATAATTAAACAGTACAGTAAATCAACAAGCATCCCACCCACAAAGGGTTTGTGTAGTTTATTTCAAAAATGCACAATTCCATGTGTCATATGACTCAAATTCAGCTCTTGTGATTCAATTACCAATTTGTCACCATTTATTCATTCCAAAACTTTCCTGTTCCAAGTACTATCTTGAAAGAAATGAACTGTTTTCAACCACACAGTTTACAAAAACTTCAAGGTGCTGCTCTCTTCTGAACAGATGTTTTTGCTGTTATCATTACTTCAGAAAGCAACATACAAAATTATTATTTGGTAGCTTTCAAATGCAAAGTCATATTCCTCAATTATGAATCAAATGAGAACAAAGCAAGAACAATAGTCAAATGACAGATACCAGTTTTGCACTTACCATACTACCTCCAGCCATCTAAATCTCAGGTCTGAAAAGCGGCCATGCACAAAATCATCTCACTCATCTCAAAACATAACTCTTCTTCCTTGCACACAGAAGCTCCATAATATTTGTTGACTGAATGCAATTCCTATGACTATGAATGCATGTTACACATTTCCATAAAGTGCTTTCACATAGCACTTCACATTGGCAAGTGCATCCAGCTTCCAAAACACTTTCACGCGAACCCTCGCATCTAGATAGGTGGTTGAGAGTGAGACATGCCTGCACAGCCATTAAATGGCAAAGCACACGGGGGGACCCAGGAACTGACGCTCCACAGCACATTCCTCGCCCCTCTGCTTCAGCCCCTCTGGTACCCTGTCATTCTCTCTCTCACCTGATGCGCTCCTGAAGGATGTCCCGTTCATCTTGGCATTCCCAAGGACACACAGGTGCTCTGTCAATATCTAGATGCTCCCACCTCCGGCAGGCCTCATGCCTCACCGGCGGGGCCTCTGCAGGGAGCCTGGTTTATGCACCTCCCGGCTCCCACCCACTCCCACGCCCGCCACGTGAGATTTCCACAGACGGACCATGGAAGCTTGTCGCACAGGACACAGACTTTTTGTTCCCTCGCAAAATTACTCCCGGCACAACCCTTCCCCCTTAAGTCTGCCCAACGGCTTTGCCCTTTTCCCCGGAGCCCAGGCTGGGGGGCAGGGGCTGAGCCTGGGCCCCCTCCCCAACCCCGCTGCCGCCCCCTAGGGGGGTGTCCGGGCGGGGCCTGCCAGCCGCGACCCGCCCCCGGGCACACGCGTGTCAGGGGCGGCCCCGTCCAGCAGGAGTCCCGCGCGGCTGCCGCCTGCCCGGCCCAGCACCCACACGGCTCGCGACTCAGGTGGGCGAGGGCGCCCCGCACGTACCCGAGGAGGCAGCGGTCGCAGACGACGCCTCGACTCCCCTTGGACACCGTGTACGCCAAAGGATCCGAGCGGAAGAGCAGCTCTCCGGGGCGCAGCGGGGTCACGGCGCGCAGCCCATTTCCCCGGTTGGCGGTCGCGAACTTTTCCACCTTCGACGGCTCCATCCGCTCGCAGCTCCCGCACCTCAGACGGCTGCCGGCGTCCTGCAGCTGGCGTCTCACGGGCTGCCGGGACCCGCGCGCCTGCGCCCTGCGCGCACACGTACGCCCGAGGGGCGGGGCGGCGCGGCGGGGCCTGAGCATGCGCAGAAGGAGTCTCCGGGACCGCTGGAGCTGGGCGCGTGGGACCCTCAGGTCGTCGTAGGGCTCCGCGTGCAGCTCGTGCCCATGGCGACTGCGCAGAAGAGAGGCGGGTTTTCTTTTCCCTCTAACTTTGTATTATGATCATTTTAACAGTTGAAAACAGTGCAGTGAACACCTCCGCTTAAATCAGGGAACCCAGCACTTTGCCATTTCTGCTCGTTGCTCTCTCCCCATCTGTAGCTATGTATGCATGTATTGTTATTAAAACTATTTCAAAGTGGCAGGCATCTTAACATCAAAACTAGTGCTTTACATCATAACTTTTTTTTGTTCCGGGATGGAGTCTGTCGCCTAGGCTGAGTGCAGTGGCGAGATCTCGGCTCACTGAAACCTCTGACCCCCGCTTTCAAGCGTTCTCCTGCCTCAGCCTCTCGAGTAGCTGGGAGTAAAGGCGTGTGCGATCCTCCCGCCTTGGCCTCCTGACTAGATGGGACTATGGGCACACGCCATCATGCCTGGCTGAGAGCATAACCCAGAGTCACATCTGGATTCCTGGGGTTACCCAGTTACCGCCTCTCTGACCCCAAACATCAGACCTGTCGAGGGGGTACATTTGGGAACAGCACCTACCCTATGGAGTCACTATGAGGACGAAAGAGACAGTCATCTGCCCCAGGCAGCATAGAACAGGCACCCAGTAAGCGCTCAGGGTTGGCCCTCCTCGGCAGCTGCCCAGAGGCCAGCACCACCCACCCCACAATCGCTGTCCGCAAGTCAGCATGAAGGGAAGAGAGAATGTCACACTCACCTTCTTCTGATGCATTAGCTGGGCAGGGTTATACCCCTCACGTAGCAAGCTCTCATGCACATAGAACTGCTCACAGATGGCAGTGTGTGTGCAGCTGCTCTAGAACACAGAGGCAGGCTGGAGGGCGCGTGGGTGCTCAGCTCCAGTGACATTCTGAGGTCATGGCACACATCACGATGGGGCCTTGCCGGGTCATCAAGGCCCAGAGTCAGTGTCCTCCACTGCCTGAGGCGTCAACAGGCCTGCATGCAATGTGTGCACCTGGATAAACACATTTGCACGTGTGTGTTGCTTCACTGGCCAGGCCTGGCTGCCCTACTCATGTGTGCACCCAGTTCCTCATCACTGTCACCCCTGGGCCCATGGCCAGCATCAGAGCATCCATGCGTGCTCTCTAACCTCAGGCCTCACCACCCAGGATGGTCCTGGGATACACATAGGGGTGGAAGGAAGTAGCTGCTGCTGTTGAATATCAGAATAAAAATGTTAATGCGATTACCTAATACCTTTTCAGTGTCTGTAGGAACTCTTAATGGTACATCTTTTTGTATTTCTGGTATTTTAATTATGTGTTTCTCTCAGTGACCCTTGGTTATTCTAGCTAGAGGATCGTGTGGGGAAAGTGCCTGGCACACTGTAGGGGCTCACTTTTCTAGACAGGTTATCTGAAATCTGGCTCATCTGTCCTTCCACCCAAGGCTTAGGGGATGCTGAATTCTGGGGACCAGAAAGAGCTTGAGATAAAAGAACATGGTGGGGCGCAGTGGCTCACGCCTGTAATCCCAGCACTTTGGGAGGCTAAGGTGGGCAGATCACGAGGTCAGGAGATTGAGACCGTCCTGGCTAATGTGGTGAAACCCCATCTCTATTAAAAATACAAAAAATTAGCTGGGCGTGGTAGCAAGTGCCTGCAATCCCAGATCCTTGGGAGGCTGAGGCAGAAGAATTACTTGAACCCGGGAGGCAGAGGTTGCAGTGATCCGAGATCACACCATGGCACTCCAGCCTGGTGACAGAGTGAGACTCCATCTCAAAAAAAAAAAAAAAAAAAAGAGAACTTTCAAGGGGAGGGCTTTGACCTGGCCTGGGTCTGCCTGTACCATCCAAACCTAGAGGCTCAAGCCCTGAGATATAGGGTGTCCCAAGGCCCCAGTGCAAGGCCCTCCTGATTACCACCTGCTCCCCTGTACTCATTAGTAACCTCACCCAGCCTACTCTCTAAGCGCAGTTGGCCCTGGTATCTGTGGACTCTGCGTGTGTGGATTCAGCCAACAGTGGATGGAAACAATTCAGAAAGGGGAGTGGATGGCTATGTCTCTACAGAACATATACAGACTGTTTTCCTGTCACCATTCCTAAACAATACAGTATAACAACTATTTAGGCTGGTCACAGTGGCTGATGCCTGTAATCCCAGCAGTTTGGGAGGCCAAGGTGGGTGGATTACCTGAGGTCAGGAGTTCGAGACCAGCCTGACCAACATGGTAAAACCCTGTCTCTACTGAAAATACAAAAATTAGCCGGATGTGGTGGCATTCGGCTGTAATCCCAGCTACTCAGGAGGCTCAGGCAGGAGAATCACTTGAACCTGGAAAGTGGAGGTTGCAGTGAGCTGAGATCATGCCACTGCACTTTAGCCTGGGCAACAGAGTGAGACTCCATCTCAAAAAAAATAAAAAACCAAACAAGCAAACAAACAAAAGATTTACATAGCCTCTGCATTGTATTACATTTTATAAATGACCTAGAGATGGTCTAATGTATATGGGAGGAAGTGCATGGGTTATATGTGAATAGTAGGCCATTTTATATCAGAGACTTGAGCATCTATGCATTCTGGTATCCACGGGGGGTCCCTAAAACAAATCCTGCGTGGATATCAAGGAATGACTGTACTCACTAGGAAGGCTTCTCCTTGGAGAAAGGGTCCAGTTCAGGACAGACAGGGACATCCTCTTTGGACTATCTATCCATTCCTCCATTGGCCCACCTCTAGTACCAACCCAGTGGCAGCCCTAGCAAGTGGAGACAATGAAAAAGACCAGCACACATTGAAGTCTTGGAAGATGTTGCTACCAGCATGGGAGCAGGGGGTCAATTTCCTCCAGGATCCACAGAGCATATCGGCCAGCCTTGGGAACAGGAAAGGAACCCAGCATCTCTACCAGCCAGACAGGTCTGCAGCAGGATGGGGCTGGGGCTGGCCATGCAGGTCACCTGGGCCCGATGAGGGGACAAGAAAGACCATGGGGCAAAGGAGGGGGCTGCATCCGGTGGCCTCAGCAGAAGGAACTTCAGAGGTGTGATCTGCATTAGTTCATTTTCACTCTGCTACAAAGAAATACTGGAGACTGGGTAATTTATACAGGAAAGAGGTTTAACTGACTCTCAGTTCAGGAAACTTATAATCATAGTGGAAGGCAAAGGGGAAGCAATCACCTTCTTCATAAGGCAGCAGGAGAGAGTTAGTGGAAGAACAAGGGAGTGCCACACATTAAAACTGTCAGCTCTCCTGAGAACTCACTCACTGTCAGGAGAACAGCATGGGAGAAACTGCCCCCGGATCCAAGCCCCTTCCACCAGTTTCCTCCCTTGACACATGAGGATTACAACTCAAGATGAGCTTTGGGTCGGGACACAGAGCCAAATCTATCAGGGTCTCACTCTGTCTTGCAGCTCCCTGGGGGCTGAAGCTGAGTGTAGATCTGCTGGCCCTGCTCTACAGCATGCTGGGGTTCTTCCTGTGCGTCCCCATCTGCTGCTTCCCGGTGGTGGCCTGTTTCCTCAAAAGGAGGGTGGATCTGCTCTCCTGCCAGCCGCCTGCAGGACATCATGGAACCCTGGCCACATCCTCCCAGGGTGAGAGCATGAAAGCCGCTGCTAGGGTGACAAGCCTTGGGTCATTCCTAGGTCCTGCCACTGTTCCTCCTTCTAAATGGAGAGCATTTCACCAGATCTTCCCGGGGTTCAGCCCTGTTATTTGCCCTATCTTGGTAAAACCGGGTTGAGTTACTGGGCAAGCAGACAATAGAGTGGCACCCAGGAAGGGTGGGTGTAGGGTGCTGGCCTTTGGGCTTGCCTGGATCGTGATGGGAGGGGGGAAGTTTCCCAGGAAGCAGGGCTGTCAGGGCTAAAGTCAGGAGGAGGTGGTTATGCTGAGTGGGGAGATGTGTGGCTGGCTTGGGGCAGGACATAAGTAAGAGCCAAGGTCTGTTGGCTCACAGAGGGGGCCACTGACACCTGGTCTAGAGGCTGCGGAGCCCAAGGGTTGCCGTTAATTCCGAGATCCAAGAAGACTTCTGGAGACCGTGCCTGTGGCTTTCTATGGGCGGACCTGGTGGGGGTAGGGGAAGGATGGGAGAGGAGGCCTTGTGTGGCAGGGGCAGGGCAGGAAGCTGGCCAGGGACCAGTTTGCAGTGGCTGCTCCCATCTCCACCCATACCCCCAAGCACACCCCGACCCCCACCCTGGTGCAGGGCTGGGCCTGGGCAGGTGTCCTCTGCTTTGGTCTCAGCAAATCGCAAGATGGAAGCCGGCTGCCCAACCAACAGGTGTGCCACTCAAGCCAGAGGTGACCTGTGGCTTCTGCCTCCTGAATCGTGGGGCACCCACCCAGGAGAGCACAGGCATGTCCCACACCCCTGACCTTGAGGGAGCTGGGAGGTGGGGGACCAAGGTGCTGTAGCCCTGTGTGTGTGCCTGAAAGGTGGAGGAGTACTGTGTGCATCCATCCACCTGGCACCCCAGGAGCCTGAACAGTGGCAAGGAGGGAGACAAGAAGGGAGAAAGAAGTGGAGAAGAAGGAGAGAGAAACAGAGCTGGGGAGAAGAGAGTGAGATAGAGAGGTAGGAAGAGAAATGGGGAGAGAGACAGAGGAGGCTGAGAGGAAGAGGATGGAGAGAGATAGGAAGAGAGACATAAAAAGCAAAGACAGAGGGAGAAAGGTACATGAGTAGGCGATCAGGTCACTCTTGATCACAGTTCCCAGTGCAAACTATAGGTTGCCATCACCTAACCACACGTGCATGAAAGTCTTCTGTCTGCTATTTACAGCCCTTAAGAACCCCTTCTCCTGGAGAATAAACCTTTGACAGCTGGGCGCAGTGGCTCAAGCCTGTAATCCCAACATTTTGGGAGGCTGAGGTGGGTGGATCATGAGGTCAGGAGTTTGAGACCAGCCTGACGAACATGGCGAAACCACGTCTCTACTAAAAATACAATTAGCCAGGCGTGGTGGTGCATGCCTGTAATCCCAGCTACTCAGGAGGCTGAGGCAAGAGAATCACTTGAACCTGGGAGGTGGTGGTTGCAGTGAGTCAAGATCGTACCACTGCACTCCAGCCTGGGCAACAGAGCAAGACTCCATCTCAAAACAAACAAACAAACAAAAACCTCTAATGGTGGCAATAAACAAACAAACAAAAACCTCTGATGGCTGCCCTTCCTCACTGGATTTTGGTTGTGTCTTCTGATGAACCATGATGTCTCTTTGTAGGAATCGTATCAATAAAGAGCCATATTTGAGGAGGAGAGTAACGTGAGGCTTTAGGTTTCAAGCTCTTTAGTAGTCACATTGCTGGCATCATCAATGCTGGTGCCCCCCTTTCCTTTCTTTGATTCATTGTTTGAATCTGTTGAGGACTGAACACAAGGGTGAAGTTGACCTGAATAGCACCTTCACTCTTGACAGTCGCATTCTTGGTAACTGGATTATAACTATAATAAAGGAGATAGATCAGAATCACATTGAGGTCAGGAGTTCAAGACCAGCCTGGCCAATGTTGTGAAACCCCATCTCTACTAAAAACACAAAAAATTAGCTGGGCACGATGGTGTATGACTGCACTCAGGAGGCTGAGGCAGGAAAATTGCTTAAGCCTTGGAGGCATAGCTTTCAGTGAGCCAAGATTGCACCACTGCACTCCAGCCCAGGGCAACAGAGTGAGACTCCATCTCAAAAAAAAAAAAAAAAAAAAAAAATTAGTAAGGAGATTTTATGTCCAGAAGTTAACTAGAGCCACTGCCTAAGAATAAATACTTTAGTACAGATCATAATAACAAACTGTAGAGCTCAAACCAGCACACTCCCTCCATTAAGGGGCCTTGCCCATGTAATCCCAGCACTTTGGGAGGCCCAGGCGGGCAGATCACGAGGTCAAAAGATCAAGACCATCCTCGTCAACATGGTGAAACCCCGTTTCTTAAAAAAAAAAAAAAGGGGGGGCGGGGCCTTGCCCAAATGCAACTGTTACATAGTCTTTCCCAAGATCCATCTATTGGAGAATGACACAGATCACACAAGTCTAAGAAACCAAAGGGAAATCACCAGCAAAGGACTAGAGTCACATAGATGAATGTGACTAATTCCAATTGCTCAGTTCCTCTGGTCACATGGCTGAGGGTCACACCTGCATTCCTAAGCAGCACCTTTAACAGACGCCAGGGCTCAGGGAACCAAGAAAGAAAAAACAGTTGGGGGGATGCCCCCACTGTCTTCCCCTCTACCCTGGGCCACTCTAAAGGAGAGGAAGGAGACTAAGGAGATGCCTTCTTCTTGCTTCTCTTTCTAGATGGGTAAAGACTATCTTCAGCCTGCACTCCTCTGGACTGCATTCTGAATCATTGGGACTCCTTTGACCCCAAGACTTTGAAGGAAAAGTAGCTCATTTTCTTTTGCACAAGGATGTTGCCTTCTTATCATCTTGAACCAGGCTTGCCTGTAAAGGGGAGCCTTGATTTTAATACTATCCAAAGGGAATGATTCCTGAAAACTAGAGAAGCAACTTCTGGGGTAACAATCTGAGGCAGCTATTGAGTGTCCAGGCCCTTCTTGTCCCCCTTATCTGGGACCCCCTCCAACCATGCCGTCAGCTCCTTCAGCACTACCACCTCTGAAACTCCCCACTTCCCCAGCTTTGTTCTTCCCCCTCCAGGAAATGCCCAATGGAGGTGAAGCCACTAGAGTTCAAGTTCCCCTCTCATTGCAGAACATTAGGCAAATAAAAGGAGATTTAGGTCAATTTTTTGACCACCCTAATAAGTATACAGAAGTTTTCCAAAATTTAACTCAGGTGTTTGACTTCTCATGGAGGGATGTTATGCTGCTCCTAGACCAAACCCTAACTCAAGCTGAAAAATAGGCAGCCCTGAAGGCAGCAGAGAAATTCAGAGATGAGCAATATGTCTCCTATAGTAGGCCAAAAGGAAAAGAGAAAATAGGGAAAGTGAAGAAAGGAAGAATGAAGAACCATCCTTTCCAATAGGAAGAGAGGCAGTACCTCTTGACAACCCTGATTGGAACCCCAATGACGCCACAGATGAAAAGGAAAACTTTTTAATATGCATATTGGAGGGCCTACAAAGAACTAGGGCCAAACTCCTTAATTACTCTAAACTGTCCATGATAGACCAAAAGCCAGATAAGACTCCCACAGCCTTTATGGAAAAGCTAAGAGAGGCACTAATAAAATATACCCCCATCTCCTGATTCAGTCAAGGGACAACTCATCCTAAAGGAGAAGTTTATTACACAAGCAGCTCCTGATATTAGAAGGAAACTGCAGAAGCAGGCTATAGGACCAGATAGCACCTTGGAGAACCTGTTGAGCGTGGCTACCTTGGTTTTTTATGATAGGGATCAGGAGGGGGCCCAAGAGAAAGAGAGGAAGCACAAGAGAAGGACAGAAGCTCTGGTAGCTTGCAATACATAGTAGCTGCTTTGCAGGCCTGCAAAGTCCAGGATCCCCAAGGTGCATCTGCTAGTTGCTACTGATGTGGCAAGTCAGGGCACTTTAAGAAGGAGCACCCAGGCAGCAAGAAAAAGCCACCCTGACCCTGTCCAGCCTGTGGTGGAGACCGTTGGAGAATGGACTGCACCCAAAGATGGAGGTCACCAGGTTCAGAACCAATCTCATAGGTCACCCAACATGGGATGGGTCTTGGGGTTCAAACCACCAGATCCAGCGGCTCAAATTGCCATTACAGCACAGGAACGCTGAGTGATTCTGGAAATTGAAGGAAGAAAGGTGGACCTCCTTCTGGACACTGAAGCCAGCCTCTCTCTTCTCCTCTCTGATCCAGGCTTTCCATCCTCATATAGCATAACTGTGAGGGATGTCTCAGGGAAATTTCTGACCTGATATTTTTGTCAACCCCTTAGCTATAGTTGGAGGGACCTATTATTTATGCATGCCTTCTTAGTCATGCCTGAAAGTTCCACTTCTTTACTAGGTAGAGACATTTTAGCTCGCATAGAGACCAGCATCCTTGCAGCCCTGGGACAAACTCTGTCTCTCGCTGGTGGAAGCTAATATTAATCCAGAATTGTGGGCAACTCAAGGAAGAATAGGTTGAGCTGTAACTGCTAGACCAGTTGAGATCCACCTTAAGGATCCCACTTCTTTTCCTAACCAGAGACAATATCCCCTAAAGCCAGAGGCTCTTAAAGGGCTAGAAGCCATTGTTAATAACCTGAAGATGAAGGGCTCCCTCCAGCCTTGTAACAGGCCCTACAATACCCCAATACTAGGAATGCAAAAAACCAGTGGAGACTGGATCTGGACCTCTGCCTTATTAATTAGGCAATAGTCCCAATTCATCCATGGTCCCGAATCCCTGTATCTTGCTGACTCAAATATCTGAGGGAACTAAATCGTTCTCAGTCACACATTTAAAGGATGCCTTTTTCTGTATACCATTACATCCTGACCCACAATACCTCTTTTCTTTCAAAGATTCCTCCGGCCAAACTGCCACAAACATGGATGGTTTTGGGAAATTCCTCTGGGATTTCAAGATCATCTTCACTTGTTTGAACAGGCATTGTCAAAGGACCTTTCTGAGTTTTCCCATCCTAAGGCTATGGTCTTGCAATATGTAGATGACACATTGCTTAGTACCCCAACTGAGGAAGCTTCTCAAGAAGGCACTGAAGCTCTTCTGAATTTCTTAGCCAAGAGAGGAATTAAGATTTTAAAATCCAAAGCCCTGCTTTACGAAACCTCAGTGAAGTACCTACGTTTAGTGTTGTCTGAAGGCACCAGAGCATTAGGGGAAGAAAGGATTAATACCATTTCCTCTTTCTCCCTCCCCAAAACCCTCAAGCAACTAAGAGGATCTGGGGGCAATAGAGGATTTTGCAGACTATGGATACCCGGGTACAGTGAGATAGATCGCCCTTTATATCATCTTATAAAAGAAACTCAAGTGGCTAAAACTCATCTCCTAACCTGGGAACCTGAAGCTCAAAAGGCATTTAGCCAGCTAAGTCAAGCCTTACTTAAGGCACCCACCCTCAGCCTTCCCATAGAGAGGGCCTTCAGTGTTTATGTATCAGAAAGGAAGGGAATGGCCTTGGCCCTGGGAGTTTTAACTGAAGCCTAAGGACCAGCTCAATAGCCAGTGGACTACCTGAGTAAAGAACTTGATTTCCATGGCTAAAGGATGGCCAGTATGCCTCTGAGCAGTTGCTGCTGAGGCCCTACTGGTACCAGATGCCATCAAATTAACCCTGGGAAATGACTTAACTGTTTATACCCTCACATAACGTAGCAGGATTGCTGTCTTCTAGGGGAAGCCTTTGGCTAACAGACAGCCGGCTCCTTAAATATCAAGCTCTGCTGTTGGAAGCGTCTACAGTCCAATTTGAAAACTTATTCTCACCTAAACCCAACCACTTTCCTCCCTGAGGAAACTGGGGAAGTTGAACATGACTGTGAGCAAGTTATGGTACAGATCTATGCAGCCAGGGAGGATCTCAGGGACACTCCCCTACAAAATCTGGACTGGACCCTTTTCATGGATGGAAATTTCTTTGTAGAGCAAGGAGTCTGTAAGGCAGGATATGCAGTAGTAACTCTGAATGGTGTTACTAAAGTGCACCCCTCTCTCCAGGCACAAGCACTCACCTAGCTGAACTAATAGCTCTTACAGGAGCAATGGAATTAAGGAAGGGAAAGGTAACTAACATTTGCACTGCCTTCAAGAATTCTTTCTTAGTTCTCCGTGTTCATGCTGCCATTTGGAAGGAAAAACACTTTCTTACTGCTAATGGATCTCCTATAAAATTCCATCAGGAAGTTAACAGGTTATTAGCATCAGTTTTCCTTCCACAAGGAGTAGCAATGACGCATTGTAAGGGTCATCAGAAGGGAACAGATGAAGTAGCTGAAGGAAACATGTTAGCTGATCAGGCAGCCAAGTCAGTGGCAAGAAAGCCTCAGGGCACAACACACTTGAAGCCCCTCTAATCTGGGAAGGCTCTATGAGAGAAATTAACCCTCAGTACTCCCCTGCAGAGATAGAATGAGCCACCTCTTGAGGGTACACTTTCCAGACCTCAGGACGGCTATAGTCAGAGGATGGGAAACTTCATTTGCCAGCCTTCAGCCAATGGAAAGTTCTTGAAATCCTTCACCGAGCTTTTCACTTGGGAAAGGTTAAAACTTATCACTGTTCCCAGAGATTGTTTTATTAAAAACAGTCAAACAGGTTGTTAATACTTATGAAGTCTGTCTTAAAATAATCCCAACAGACAGCTCCCTCCTCCTCAAAGCCAAAGGATGAGAAGCAATCAAGGGGGGGACTGGCAGAGAACCTTCACCCACATACTAAAGATAAAGGGCATCCAATCCTCCTAGTGTGGGTAAGACACTTGCACTAACTGGGTAGATGCATTTCTATGCCATACAGAAAAGGCCTCTAAGGTCATAAAAGCGTGAGTTAACGAAATAACACCTCACTTTGGTCTACCCAAGTGCCTCAGAAGCGACAGCCCCTCATTTAAGGCAGCCATCACACAGGGGGTCTCAAAGGTGCTAGGCATACGGTATCATCTCCATTGTGCTTGGAGACCCCAGTCCTTAGGAAAGGTAAAGAAGACAAATCATATTATCAAAAGACATCTCAGAAAACTGTCCCAAGAAACTCACCTTCCTTGGGTCACTCTTCTTCCCATGGCTTTACTGTGGGTAGGAAACACCCCTTCAAAGTTGGGTCTGAGCCCTTTCAAAATGCTGTTCGGATGGCCTTTCCTTACCAGTGATTTTTTTTTTTTTTTTTTTTGAGACGGAGTTTTGCTCTTTGCTGCCCAGGCTGGAGGGCAATGGAGTGATCTTGCCTCACCACAACCTCCGCCTCCTGGGTTCAAGTGATTCTCCTGCCTCAGCCTCCCAATTTGCTGGGATTACAGGCATGTGCCACCACGCCTGGCTAATTTTTTGTATTTTTAGTAGAGATGGAGTTTCTCCATGTTGGCCAGGCTGGTCTTGAACTCCCAACCCCAAGTGATCTGCCCGCCTTGGCCTCCCAAAGTGCTGGTACAGGCGTGAGCCACTGCGCTTGGCCCATCAGTGATTTCTTATTAGAGCAGGAGACCTCTAAATCGGTTTAACATGTAACCTCTCTGGCTCACTTTCAACAGCAATTAACACAACCAGCAGAAGCCCAACCCTCAAAATTAGGACCACCTTTATTTAACCCATGAGGTTTGGTATTGGTGAAAGCTCTCCCTTCTCTCTCTCCTTCCCTAAGCCCAAGCTGGGAAGAGCTGGGAGTTCTTCTTTTAACCCCCTCAGTCGTAAAAGTTACAGGTATCTACTCCTGGATACATCACACTAGAATCAAAGCCTGGAAAGCTGAACGAGCAACCCCTGACAGCCCAGAGGAACACTCCCCCCAATGATAGGCTTCATGCCCTCAGTTAGGAAAAGTTGACTGGGGAATAGCAAATGCCACACTCTGCTTTAAAAGCAGGGGAAAGGGACCATCCCTAGACGATGTCAAATGTAACACGACACTTTTCATTGCTGACAGCTCAGAGGTTTGGAAAAGAAAGAACTACAGGGATGATCTCAGAAAACTAGAAACCTTGTGTGTGTGGGCTTATGGAAATTGATCTCTCCTCTCAGTTGGAAGTCCCGATGAGAATGGCAGGCTCTAGGTAACCACCTTGACACATGGTACCAAGACGTGAAAAACACGCATGGGCCTTCCCAGGCATGCCTCTTCATGGAATTCCAGACCCCTGTATGAAGCCTGCTAACGGTGGTGGCCTGCAAGTCTGTGGACAAACAGGGAGTGTCTGGACCAACAGCCCCTTCCATAAGGATTATCTAAGATATCGGCCAGGACATGTTGTGTCCCTGATCTTTTGAAACTCCACTTGTCAGGTGGACCCTTCTCATTTAGCATGCAAAATTCCAAACGACATTGTGAACAACTATCCTGAGTATGAATATCCCTCTCCCAAAGATGCTCCTATCATATGTGAAAAGGGCAAGCTTCTGAGATATGAGAAAGATCTTCCTGTGTCTCTCTCACAAGTGACACCTTAGAACTATCCCTTTGAGGGACAGTACTACATTTCCTTGGTGGCTCCTGGATACACTTAATCCTCCCCAGGCATTGGAAGGGAACTTGCACTATAGTAGCACTGGTCCTAAACTATTATTTTCAATTTTCACTGACATGACAGCATCATCTGTGGACATCCCTAACCTAAGCTCTTTTCTAGAGAGTGCACTCTCTTGGATACACAGAACAGAGATCGCTCATTTCCATGCCCTCCTATGGAGAGTTAACTGAAAGAGAAGGCTGGGAAGGACCATGCATGGGGGATTCTATAGCTACAGGCACATTCTAGTTTGCTGGTATTCCTCTCCTTGAAAGATCAGTATTGAATATTTCCATTGTGATGCAACAAGGATGGAAGGCAACAATCGGAGCCATAGAGTCACAAGAGCAATCCACACTCTTCAGCCTCAGGAGTAGCGCGGAATAGACGGGCCTGAGCTGTCCTTAGGCCGAAGCAGGGCTACCTATGCACTTTTAAATGAAACATGCTGCTTCCGGATCCGCACCTCTAGGCCAGCAGAAGAGAACCTACAGGTGCTTAAAGACCGATTAGAATCATTGTCGGATTAGGAGAAAATGTGGATTCCAGTCTTCTTCATGGAATTGGTTAGCTCCTTTGTTAAGCTCCCTCTTGCTTGTGTTTTGTACTAATATTTGGACCTTGTATACTCAATACTGTAACTTGAAGCATTTTCTCTCACCTAGAAGCTATTGAACTCCAAATGGCACTGCCGATGGAATCACGCATGGACATGGCATTCTTCCGGGGACCTTCAGATCGACTCCAGGAGCCCTAGCTGCTGCTCCCCACTTGACACCCCTCTTCAAGTAGGAAGTATAGTGAGGGTAAAGGAGTCCTCAGCAAGGCATCTTCCCTTTTAAGAAAATGCAGCCCCAAATCATTTCTTTTCTAAAAAAGAGCAGCCTGAAAAATTGAGCTGCAAACATACATGAGCAAGTTGGGGCTTGCACAGAGTGACGCTGGCAGCTGTGCCAGTAGAAAAAAGCTACTGAGGCCGGGCGTGGGGGCTCATGCCTGTAATCCCAGCACTTTGGGAGGCCAAGGCGGGTGCATCATGAGGTCAGGAGTTCAAAACCAGCCTGGCCAAGGTGGTGAAACCCCAGCTTTACTAAAAATACAGAAAAAGTAGCTGGGCGTGGTGGCGGGCGCCTGTAATCCCAGCTACTCGCGAGGCTGAGGCAGAGAATCACTTGAACCTGGGAGGTAAAGGTTGCCGTGAGATGAGATGGCACCACTGCACTCCAGCCTGGGTGACAGAGAGAGTCTCTGTCAAAAAAAAAAAAAAAAAAAAAAAGCTACTGAGAGACAGGCATGTTCAATAGGGAGGCTCCATCTTCCCTTTTGACACCACATGTACTGTAAAAAAGCAGGCAACAGGCACCGGCCAGGTAGAGAATCCATCTGCATAATAAAAGATTACGGTGGGGCAGCCAGCTTCTTTGTGCCCTATGCAAACAGCACACCTAGTCCTAATCAGTTCTTTGCATGCTATGCAAATGACACACCTGGTTCAACCAATTGTTTGTGCCCTATGTAAACCAGACACCACCTCCTCAAGCTCATCTGTAAAACCTGCACTTCATTGCAGATGGAAGAGCTGCTTGGGACTCCCTCTTCAAGAAAGAGCTTTCCTCTTTCTTTCGCCTATTAAACTTCTGCTTTTAACCTCACTCCTTGTGTGTCTGTGTCTTTGATTTCCTTGGCATGGGACAAGGAACTTGTGTATTATTCCAGATGAACGATGCCACTTCATTACTATGTTGCCCAGGCTCGTCTCCAACTCCTGGGCTCAAGCAATGCTCCCGCCTTGGCCTCCTGAAGTGTTGGGATTACAGGCATGAACCACTGTGCCCAGTCTGAAAACTTTTCTTCAGAGGTAACAGGCTATGTCAGTGTTCTGCTTGAACAGTCCACTAAACTCATCAGGTTTGGGGGATCCAAAGGACCTGCCCATTATCCTCAGCCATCAGCAAAAAGAAAAGGCCCTTTGCTAAGTTATTTTTGTAAGCATGTAATCCTCAATTACTTGTTGCTGGACCTGGAAATCACCAGGAATCATTCCACGCCTGGTGTCCTTAACGCAAGCATTCACGATTTAAAAACTTGGCTTTCTAGTACTTTCTTCGTTGTTTCAACCATTTTCTTCCAGGTACTTTCAAATTCCTTGATTCCTGTGTTAGTTCAAGTCTACAGAGAAGCAGATGTCAAGACTGGATCTGAAAGAGTTTTATTAGAGAGGGGAACAGAAGGCAGGACAAACCTTCAGACTGATGGCAGGTCTGACTATGGAAGGGGAGAGGGAAGGAAGGAGGATTGTAGCATAATTCAGCCAGGCTACCGGCAGACTTTGAGCCAAAGTTGCCCCTTGGAGGTCTGTATGTCACCAGAATGGGCCTGCATTTGTTGTACTGAACCAAGCATAGAAAGTCAACACCAAGACAAAAGTATGACAAATTGCAGGGTCTTCATTGCCGGCGGCCATGGAGGACTCACATCTCAACCCGTGGCCCCGAAAGGAGGGTGTCAAGACCTTTTATACCTGTAAAACCACCTCGGGGGTGTGGGTGAGGGGAGGGGCTGGGGGTGAGGGGCTTCAGACATTCCGAGGGCCAGTGGATTCTGTAAATCACCTCCTGGGCAGAGGTGAGGGTGAGGGGCTCCGGACATTCCAGGGCCAGGGGACTTTGGTCATTCCGATTGTTACTTAAGTGGTTCACAGAAGTCAAGATAAGCATTAGTTTATACATTGTCTGGGTGGGGTGGAAATCACAGACCTTAATTACTTATTACAAGCAGCAGTCTCCCCTGGAGGTGTGGGTTTGGACTGCTTGCCTGTCACATTAGGGGTTACAGAGAGCAGTTTCAACAGAAAGCCAAGGTATGGTTGAGGTATGTAGTTTTGTGGGGCTTTTACCATGTCACACATTAGTGCCTTTACCATGCTGAGTCACTGGCTTGGAGCAGCATGCAGAAAGCACAGCCTCTGCATGAGCAGAGTGGTGGATTCAGAGGGGCAGTAGCTGGGGATCTGTCAACTACGCTCCACAAAACTGGAGATTTGGCAACATCCCCACTGTTCTTAGCTGCATCTATCCCCTATGAAAGACATCGAATATTAATTTCTCACTCTACAATTAATGGAGACCACTCAAATGCCGACAAAGCATCGCTTTAACATACTTTTAAAAATTATCTAATCCTCCGCGGTCCCCATTGCTCTAGTCCCACTGTTGAAAATCATAATAGTAGAGAATACTGAAGCCACTATAAATGGCCCTCCACAGCAACCCTTAATTCCCCGATTGTCCACAGCGGTTTTACAGCAGTTACTACACATCTTTGTCCTTCTCAGCTCCTCTTCTATTCTGTCTGAAGTAACACTGCTTTTGCGTTCTCAGACAATATGGTACCTGTAGGGCATTCATTTATCTAACAAGAACACTTGATGAAAGAAAGTCAATTTCTTTCATCTAAGCTAAGAGCAAAATGTGCTTTACCGGTCTTTGGACCCCATCCCTTTTCCTAAAACCGTGTTGATCCCTCTGAGCTGTATTTAAAATACTCCTCAGCTGAATTCATTCTTACACTTTAGTAACTTTTTTTTTTTTGAGACGGAGTCTCACTCTGTTGCCCAGGCTGGAGTACAGTGAAGCGATCACAGCTCACTGCAACCTTCGGCTCCTGGGTTCAAGCGATCCTCCGGCTTCAGCTTTCCAAACAGCTGTGATTACAAGTATGCACCACCATGCCGGCTAAAATTTCATATTTCTAGTAGAGATGGGGTTTCACCATGTTAGCCAGGCCAGGGTCTTGATCTCCTGACCTCAGGTGATCCACCTGCCTTGGCCTTCCAAAGTGCTGGGATTACAGGTGAGAGCCACCACGCCTGGCCCACTGTAGTAACTATTTTTTGTTTAAGTGACGGGTCTCACTATGTTACCCAGGCTGCAATACAGCGGTTCTTCACAATAATAGCTCACTGCAGCCTCCAACTCTTGGGCTGAAGTGATCCTCTCACATCAGCCTCCAGAGTTGCTGGGACTACAGGCAACTGCCACCATGCCCAGCTAAATTTTATAAAAATTTTTAGAAACAGGGGTTTCACCATGTTGCCCCCAGGCTAGACTCGTGGGTTCAGGTGTCTTCCCACCTCCATCCCCTGAGTTAGCTGGAACTACAGGTGCACACCACCATGCCTGGTGAGAAAATACTCTTAATTCCATTTAGGTTCATATAAAGATCTAACTTCAGAGGAGTTTTCTTGATAGAACAAAAGTGTAGGAGACTTTTCAGTAATACAGACTGAATTATTCACCAAAACTATATTGACTATAAATGACAGAACTAAAAAGGAGTAAGTCAGGGTCAGTTTAATGTTTCATTAGCTATTTAGAGACCAAAAGAAATCAAAAAATCTTATTTAAAATATTTTAATTTCTAAAAAAGTTTAAATCATATTAAAATTTAAACAACTCCATTGTACAGTACTTGACAATACATGTCAACAAACTGAAAGGTAAAACAAATCAGTACATCAGTTTTGTTTACTTTCTAAGCTTAATAATGTACAGACCCTTGCTCCTGAAGATGCAAAAATCAGTAATGCTGAAATATTAAAATAGGAATCTGAAACAGAATGAATTCAATCTGATCAAATCTAATTAATTGAAATTTTCATTTTATTCAGTTGTGAATAAAACAGCAGCTACTATTTCATCCAATATGCCAATGATATCAACTTCAGAAGACATGATCTGTCTGGCTTGTGCAAAACAAGAAGTTATCTTTTGCTGAAAGGATGTGAGTTTTTCAAACTTGGTTTTCATGTCACAGTTTCCAAATAAATAAACTGCTCCGCCAAGTGTCCTGACAGTCTAGTCGTTATACCTGCCTTCCAGCCTGTCATCATACAGCCATTTATGAGCATACTCTTTGGAAGACTGTATAGTTTCAAAAAGTTGTTTGAAGTCTTGAGGGTACAAGTTAGTTACTTTTTCTTCTTTCTTTTTTCCTATTTGCATCAATATATCATTTGCATCAAGTGGAGTCAATGAACTGCAAAATAAATACAAAGTAAATGTGCTTAATTCTTTTTCATGCATCTATCAGTTAATGGAGACAAAAATGGCTTCCAAGTGGAATTTAAAATGTCTAACAGGCATACAGAGTGCTATAATGGGCACGGGAGAATCAGCAGGGAAGAGGATGGGAGGAGGGTGAGGGACAAAAAGCCACCTACTGGGTACAATGTACTCTATTTGGGTGATGAGGACACTAAAAGCCCCTACTTCATCACTACATAGTTCATGCATGTAGCCAAAAAACCACTTGTATTCCCAAGGCTATTGAAATAAGAAAACAAA
Source organism: Cheracebus regulus (assembly GCA_963574635.1). Classification (NCBI taxonomy): domain Eukaryota; kingdom Metazoa; phylum Chordata; class Mammalia; order Primates; family Pitheciidae; genus Cheracebus; species Cheracebus regulus. The sequence continues at coordinate 40,902 of CAUYQU010069591.1, forward strand.
CAAACACAAAAAGCCTAACTTATTATATATAAGCAATCTTATTTAGTTTAAGAGATTGCAATAACTTTATGTTTATTTCTAAAGTTTCATGGCTAACCTATAATGAAAGTATTAATAGCAGGTTTAGGTTTTAACATATTGTAATCAATTTTTACACAAAATTGGAGTTTAATCGCTATCCTTTAAAAAAAATTATTCTGCCTGCCTCTTTCATCCTTTTCCTTTCTGCAAAAAAATATTCTTAACTTCTTTCAGTTCATGTCAAAGTTCAGTAAGCACAAACAGCAGAAGTTGCCATTAGGCAGTTTACAAAGAGGGAATCACTTCACATTTTGATGTAACTGTCATTGGTCAATTAATTATAAATCAGCAAACTTCCTTATACAGTCATGCACTGCTTCATGATGGAGGTATGTTCTGAGAAATGCACTGTTCGGTGATTTCACTGTTGCTTGAACATCTTACAGTGTACTTAAAACGAACCTAGGTGGTATAGCCGACTACATACTTAGGATATATGGCATAGCTATTGCTCCAAGGCTACAAACCTGTGCAACATATGACTGTACTGAATACTGTAGGCAACTGTAACACGATGGTAAGCATTAGAAAAGATGAAGTAAAGATAGAGCATTAGCATCTTATGCAACCTCTATTGCACATTTGGTCTACCACTGACTGAAATGCCACTATGAGGTATATAACTGTATATCAGCTTAGCAAGAAACCATCAATAAGCCTCTGACAACAATAAGTAAACAACTGCAAAAAAATATTTTGGACTGGGTGTGGTGGCTCACACCTGTTATCCCAGCACTCGGGGAGGCTAGGTGGGAAGATCATGTGAGCCCAAGAGTTCAATGCTATCCTAAGCAACAAAGTGAGACTCCATCTCTACAAAAAATGTAAAAGGTTAGCTATGCATAGTGGTGGGCACAGTAGTCCCAGCTACTCAGGGAAGAGGCTAAGGCAGGATCACTTGAGCCCAGGGGTCTGTGGTTGCAGTGAGCTATGATTGTGCCATTGCCCTCCAGACTGGGCAACGGATGAGACTCTGTCTCTCAAATCCCAATACTTTTTGATATTGAATAGAATCTTGGCAGCACGTTTCTAACCCACTGAGAGTACCAGGAGCATTCTTAACATTTTGCACCATAATTTATTACATTTATTCCTTATTTCCCTATTTTCTTGTTATTTTCATTCAAACTAGCCACCACAAAGTGGCAAGATAAAAAATAATAGATTGCCTTTTACTAATCTATTACCGCTTCTTTTTTTAGAGATAGTCTTGCTGTGTCACCCAGGCTTGTCTCAAACTCTTGGTGACCCTCTCTGCCTCCCAATTCTTTTTTTTTTTTAGAGACAAGGTCAACTTGCTGTGTGTCCCACATGGGAGTGCAGGTGAGTTCATAGCTCACTACAGCCTCCAACTCCCAGCCTCTTCAAGTGTCCTCCTACCTTGGTCTCGCAAAAAATGCTGGGATTAAAGGCATGAGCCGCTGCACCCGGGCTTTTGCCACTTTTAACATTTATTTTTACATAAATATTGTCCAGTCAACAGTGCATTCAAATTAGGTTATATGATCAAATTAGTTAAAATAATTATTTTAACATTTTACCCATCCTCTGGCAATTCTCTGGGCCATGGGCTGCAGATTACAAGGCATGATGCGCAACTTACAGAGCCGCATGCGTCAGCCCTAGACACAAACGACACGTACAGCCAGGCGCGGTGGCTCACGCCTGTAACCCCAGCACTGTGGGAGGCCAAGCCGGGTGGACTGCTTGAGGCCAGGAACTCGAGACCAGCCTGGGGAACACGAGGAAATCTCATCTCTACAAACACTGGCGTACAATTTGTAAATACAAAATATAAATCTAAAAATTTTACATTTTTGCAAATACAAACATTAGCCAGGTATGGTGGTGCATGCTTGTTAGTCCCAGCTACTTAGGAGGCTGAGGTGGGAGGATCACTTGAGCCTGGGAGGTCAAGGCTGCAGTGAGCTGAGACTGTGCCACAGCACTCCAGCCTGGACAACATAGTGAGACCCTTCCTCTAACAACAACACAAATACAGACACAAACCAAGTAGTATTACTTACAAGCTATTATTTTGACAAAGCTTTAGGTAAAAACATAAAATCTGATCCAGAATGAGGGAACTAGGTAGGGTGGTATAATGATCTATCCCTACTTTGGTTAAGAAACAGAGCCACTGAAGACAAGCGCTGCGAGGGAGAGAACAGTGGGCCTGCCTCCAGGCATGCCGGTCTTTCTCCACCCCAGCTCGGGATGGGCAGCGAGCGCCTCCTGTAAGATAAAGCTAGGCCTCCATGCTGAAAAAGAAAAACAACTTGTGGGCATCCCTGGGCATTTTTCAAAGAAGGAAATTAAATGAACCTCACTAAGAGATTAGGGGGAAAATGTATTTTCCTCAAAATGTGTATCAGGGAGAAGAAATTATTTTGAAGAAATATATGAGGGAGGCTGGGTGCAGTGTAATCCCAGCACTCTGAGAGATTGAGGCAGGCAGATCCTGAGGTCGGAAGTTCGAGACCAGCCTGGCCAACAGAGTGAAACCCCGTCTCTACTAAAAATACAAAAAAATTAGCTGGGTGTGGTCGTGGGCACCTGTAATCCCAGCTACTTGGGAGGTCGAGGCAGGCAAATCGCTTGAACCTGGGAGGAGGAGGTTGCAGTGAGCTGAGATCGTGCCATTGCACTCCAGCCTGGGCGACAACAAGAGACTCTGTCTCACGAAAAAAAAGCAATATATGAGGGAAAACATGGTACCTCAATCTGTTACCCAAGATATAAAAAACAGACCTCTAACATAAAAGAACAACCTGTGCATCAAATTGCTACTCTTTACTTGCTTTCATTCTTCTTACTTACCGTAAGTGGTCTATTAGAAGCCATTTGCGTTTCCCAAAACAATGCTTTACCATGTGAATAAATACTTGATAGCTCATAGGCGTTAAGTTCTCTGTAAATAAATTTCTACAAGGAGTAATTTGAACAAAATACAGCTTTTCTTGTGATGGTTCTAATAATTCCTGGAGAGAAGGGAAAATGAATGCATTAGTCACAAGATATTGCCAGAGTAAGACATTGTTTGCTTATTCCTTCAAGCTACCTGCTGAAAGACACAACTACCACAAGCCCTGAGAGTCTTTGAATTTTCTTATTGGGTACACCAAGAACACAAAGCCCTAATTGCCCTTTACTTGGGCCATTTCTCAAGAGTTGTTTGCAATGAGTAATCTTGAGGGAGGAGAATGGTATCTCTCTTCAGGACCAAGAGCAGGCCTGTGGTCGTTTGTGGTGGCTCATGCTCGTAATCCCAGCACTTTGCGGGGCTGAGGCAGATGGATCACTTGAGCTCAGGAGTTCGAGACCAGCCTGGCCAATATGGTAAAACCTCACCTCTACTAAAACTACAAAAATTAGTCCCAAGCATGGTGGCGGACTCCTGTGGTCCCAGCTACTCGGGAGGCTGAGGCAGGAGAATCGCTTGAACCTGGAAGGCGGAGGTTGCAGTGAGCCAAGATCACACTATTGCACTCAAGCGCAGGTGACAGTGCAAGACTCAATGTCAAAAACAAAAAAACAAAAACACCTTGCCTAAATAACAGAATGATCACAGTCTAATTGGATTTAAGAAAAACAACATGTTGTAGTTAAATAATATGCATCTCTCTAATTTTTTTAAAGAGGAGGAGGAGGATCAAAAGTCTACCCAAATACTAGTAACTCTTTTCCTTACTTAAAATTGACTTGCCCTTTATGTAATTATGCAAACAAGCATTTTAGCTATAATTTTTACCAGTCAACATTTCCATTTCACAGTTAGAATCAGTCGTTTAAGAGGCATTAGATTAATGCTGAGGATTTTTTTGTCCTATTTCAATGGAAAAGCTTATTAATCAAACTATTTGAATATGTTAGGACATATATGGAAATACACAAAGACACTAGAGTCGGCCAGGTGCTGTGGCTCATGCCTGTAATCCCGGCACTTTGGAAGGCCAAAGCTGGAGGATCGCTTGAGCCTGCGAGCTAGAGTTTGCAGTGAGCCAAGATTGAGCCACTGCACTCCAGCCCAGGCAACAGAGTGAGACTCTGTTCCAAAACAACAACATAAAAAAGATCACTATTTTTTTGTATTTATCTTTTGTAATACAATTTTGTGCATAAAGCAATTTTAAAAGATGATCTGGTCAGGCACATTGGCTTATGCCTGTAATCCCAGCACTTTGGGAGGCCGAGGTAGGAGGATCACTTGAGCTCAGGGGTTCAAGATCAGCCTGGGCAACATGGTGAAACACTGTCTCTTTAAAAAGTACAAAAATTAGTTGGGTATGCAGGCTGGGCATGGTGGCTCGTGCCTGTAATCCTAGTACTTTGGGAGGCCGAGGAGGGTGGATCATGAAGGAGTTCGAGATCATCCTGGCCAATATGGTGAAACCCTCGTCTCTACTAAAAATACAAAAATTAGCTGGATGTGGTGGCAGGCACCTGTAGTCCCAGCTACTCAGGAGGCTGAGGCAGGAGAATTGGTTGAACCCGGGAGGTGGAAGTTGCAGTGAGCTGAGATCATGCCCCTCCATCCTGGGCAACAAAGGGAGAGTCCATCTCAAAAAAATAAATAAATAAAAGATTAGCTGGGTGTGGTGGTGTATGCGCCTACAGTCCCAGCTATTCCGCAGGCTGAGGCATAAGAATTGCTTAAGCCTGGAGGCAGAGGTTGCAGTGAGCTGGGATTGTGCCAGTGCACTCCGGCCTGGGTTGACAGAGTGACACCGTGTCTCAAAATAAAAAACCGACCCACCTGAAAAATTATTCTCTATTAAAAAAACTAGACATACCCATACTCAGATATTCCAAAATAAGAGTGGATTAAAATAGATCTGACATAGGCTTAAAAGACTGAACAATATTGAACATAAGATCTGAAAGGCTATTGTCAAAATAGTAATTGATTATTAACTACAGGGGCAATGAGAGTGGAATTAAAAATAGATCTGTTGCCAAAGTGTGAAATTCCTAGCAGTTCCAGGAATGTCACTTTCAGTGGGGGAAGACAAAGCACGGTGAGCAGTGTATGATGGGCGCTGCCATTTCCTACATGCTTGGTCTAGCCTCAGCAGCTTTCCCCTCATCAAGGACAGTACAGGAAAACCCACAAGACACTGAGAATTGAGTTCAACAACTTATTCTACGGTTATAGAAACACAGTGGAGCAAGTGTAGAGAAATGTTAGGTCTAGAAAGACCTTCCCTTTGTGGAGTTTAGTAAATGGCGAAACCTAACACAGGAGCTTTGAAAAGCAACACTGAGGGAACAAGAAGATGCGAACCTTATTCCGCAAGCTGAAGTCCTCAGAGGGCCTCTATGAAGAAACTAGCTGAAAGCCACAAGGACAGAAGGCTTGAGATGAAAAGTCGACAGAATGAGACAAGATCAGTGGGCAAGGAGGAATTTTAGAGAAACCAAGAACTATAGCGCTGAGAGTACAATACACAGTGCAGGCAGAAGGCAGAATCAGTGCTGTGAAGACTAAGTGTGAAAAGATTCTGGGAAGAGAGAAAAATGATGAGAGCTTGATGGATACTAAAGACAAGGATCAGAGATCCAACCTAAGAACCTCAAATGTTTTTGAGTAAAAAAAAAAAAAAATTGGAACAAAAGCGAAAATCAAATGAGATAACATTCCTGAGCCTAAAAAAAAAAAAAAAAAGCTAGGTGCACAGACTGAAGACCTCAGCATATTCTCAGGCAAAAGCAGTGAAGAGAATACATGAAGATCCACACTGCAAATATTTTAAAATTAGAGCCAGGCCTGGCATGGTGGCTCACGTCTGTAATCCCAGTATTTTAGGAGGCCAAGGCAGGCGAATCTCTTGAGGTCAGGAGTTCAAGACCAGCCTGGCCAACGTGGTGAAACCCTCACCTCTAATAAAAATACAAAAATTAGCTGGGCGTGGTGGCACAGGCTTGAGGTCCCAGCTACTCGGGAAGGCTGAGGCAGGGGAATCACTTGAACCCAGGATGCAGAGGTTGCAGTGAGCCAAGATTGCACCACTGCACTCTAGTCTGGGTGACCAAGTGAGACTCCATCTCAAAAAAATAATAAATAAATAAAAATAAAATTACAGCCAGGTGCCGTGGGTCATGCCTGTAATCCCAGTGATCTGGGAGGCTAAGGTAGGAGGATCACTTGAGGCCAGGAGTTCATGACCAGGCTGGGCAATATTTTCGAAATTTTAGAACAGCCATGCATGGTGGCACATGACTGTAGTCTCAGCTACTCCAGAGGCTAACGTGAGAGGATCACTTGAGTCCAGTAGTTCAAGGCTGCAGCAAGCTATGATTGTGCCACTGCCTCCAGCCTGGGCAACAGAGTAAGATTCTGTCTCTAAAGAAAAATCTTTTTTAAATAGAAGGATTTTACTCACCTTGTGCAGAACCTTAATCTTACAAGCTACTTGCCAGAGAACACTTAATACGTGATACAAGTCTGGATTTCTGGGATCTGCCATTAGTTTCTAGTAAAAGGAAAATAAAAATTGGGACATGTTATACACACCTATAATCAATCAAAATCCAATGTTGAATCTTAATAGTACTATCTTAATAGCATCTAGACATTTAAGTAAAGAAAACTAGAATTAGAAGCAAAAAGCTGGATGCACTGGTGTGCGCCTGTACTCCCAGCTACTCAAAAGGCTGAGGCAAGGGGACTGCTTGAGCCCAGGAGTTTGGGGGGTTCAGTGTGAGATGACTGTGCCTCTGCATAACCACAGAACTTTGGCACAGGCAACAAACAGCAGGCCATGGTGGGTCACACTTTTAATTCCAGCACTTTGGGAGGCCAAGATGGGAGGACTGCTTGAGCCCAGAAGTTCAAAACCAGTCTGGGCAACACAGTGAGACCCCATTTCTTAAAAAACAACACACAATTGTTAGTGCTGACCTTAAAGGATGAGAGGTTACCTCAGCGAATGACATGGCACTACAGAGAGAAGCCAAGTGTGAAAAGGTCCATGGCAAAAGCAGCATGGGCCACTGGGATATAATCCCAGCAGGAGGAAATCTCACAAAGTAGTTCCTAGTTTTCTTCTTTTCATTCCTTTGTTTAATGTCATATGCACGGCCTCATGGTTCTGAGGCCCCTGCTGTCTTCCCATGGCTAGTAAATATGTATTTACCAAATAGGTCTGGGTGAGTAAATCATTTTTTCATTTTTTGCCCCACTATCTTAACCCATAGCCATACAAATGTTATTTGAGTCTTAATAGTACTATCTTAACAGCATCTAGAAATTTAAGCAGAGAAAACTAGAGTTAGATGCAAAACGCTGGATGCAGTGGTGTGCGCCTGTAGTCCCAGGTACTCGAAAGGCTTAGGCAAGGGGGCTGCCTGTGCCCAGGAGTTTGGGGGGTTCGATGTGAGATGACGGCGCCTGTGAAAAGCCATAGCACTCCAGCACAGGCAACACGGCAAGACAAATAAGCATTTCCTGTTAAACTGGATTAACAGATTCATAACATGAAAGATTCTGGGCAAAAGAGAAAGATTATACTCATAGCAATATCACGGTTGTCAGGAAGACCTTCCATTACAGAGAATTATTATTTTTATTCTATTTTATGTTATTTTTTGAGATGGAGTCTCGCTCTGTCACCCAGGCTGGAGTGCAATGGCGTGACCGCTGCCTCCGGGGTTTAAGCGATTCTCCTGCCTCAGCCTCCAGAGCAGCTGGGATAGCAGGTGTGTGCCACTGTGCCTGGCTAATATTTTTTTCTTTTTTTTTTGAGTCAGTCTCACTCTTGTCACCCAGGCTGGAGTGTAATGGTGTGATCTCGGCTCACTGCAACTTCTGCCTCACAGGTTGAAGCGATTCTCCTGTGTCAGCCTCCTGAGTAGCTGGGATTACAGGTGCCCACCACCACGCCCGGCTAATTTTTGTATTTTTAGTAGAGACGGGGTTTCCATGTTAGCCAGGCTGGTCTTGAACTCCTGACCTCAAGTGATCCGCTAGCCTTGGCCTCCTAAAGTGCTAGGATTACAGGCATGAGCCACCGTGCCCGGCTGTATTTTTTTTTTTTTTTTTAATAGAGACAGGGTTTCGCCATGTTGGCCAGGCAGGTCTCGAACTCCTGACCTCGTGATCCGCCTGCCTCAGCCTCCCAAAGTGCTGGGATTACAGGCGTGAGCCACCAAGCCCGGCCCTATTACAGAGAATTAAAACTAGAGTCTAAAATCTTAGGCTCGGTGTGACAGCTCACAATTATAATCCTAGCACTTTGGGAGGCCAAGGCAAGAGAATCACTTGAAGACACGAGTTCAAGACCACCCTGAACAACAAAGCATGACTCTGTCACTACAAAAACAAACAACTAGCTGGGTGGGGTGGTGTGCACATGTAGTCCTAGCTACAGGGGAGGCTGAGGCGGGGGGATGACTTGAGCCCAGGAGTTTGAGGCTGCAGTGAGCTATGAATGCACTGCTACACTGAAGCCTGAGCAACAGAACAAGACCCTGTCTCTCAAAAAAAAATTGTTTAAATGTTTTATAGTTAAAAAATTAACTAAAAAAACTTTAAATATAAAAATAAATCCTGTTAAAACTAATAAATTTAGCTGAGGGTGGCAGCTCATACCTGTAATCCCAGTATTTTGGGAGGCCAAGGCAGGAGGATCACTTGAGCCCAGGAGTTTGAGACCAGCCTGGGCAAAAGTGAGATCCTGTCTCTATTTAAAAAAAAAAAAGGAAAAAAAAAAAACAACTAATAAATATAGCAAAGCAGGAGGATACCAAAACACACAAAAATCAGTTGCATTTTTATATACCAGCAATGGACAATTGGAAAAACAATTCCATTTATAATAGCATTAAAAGTAACTTAAAAGCTACTAATTAAAAACACAAATGAATGGAGGCCAGATGCAGTGGCTCACACCCGCAATCCCAGCGCTCTGGGAGGCTGAGGTAGAAGGATCACTTGAACTCAGGAGTTCGAGATCAGCCTGAGCAACATGGTAAAATCCCATCTCTACAAGAAATAGAAAGATCAAGCAGGCATGGGGGATGCACGCCTGTAGTGCCCCCTACTTGGGAGGCTGAGGTGGGAAGATCACCTGAGCCCAGGGAGTTCAAGACTTCAGTGAGCTGTGATCCTGCCACTGCACTCCAGCCTGGGCAACAGAGTGAGGCCCTGTATCAAACAAAAATGAAAACAATAACAAAACCCACAAATAAATGCAAATACATTTCATGTTCATGGATTGGAAGGTTTAATACTGAATACTGTTAAGATGCCAATACCACCCAAAGCAATCTCAAGATTCAATGCACTCCCTATCAAAATCCTAACACATGTTTTGGAGAAACAGAAAAATCCATCCTGAAATCCATATAGAATCTCAAGGAAACTCAAATAGCCTAAATAATCATTAAGAAGAATAAATTTAGATGAATCAGCCCCTTATTTCAAAACTTACTACCAGGCAACAGTAGTAACACAGAGTTGTATTGGCCTAAGGACAAATGCTGAGATCAATGGAATACAGTAGAGCCCAGAAATAACCCTTTACACGCACGGTCAAATGATTTCTGACACTGATGCCAAAGCCATTCAATGGGGGTAAAGAACAGTCTTTTCAACAAACGGTTCTGGGTAAACTAGACAGAAGTGCTAGATGCTGAAGCCACAGCCCAAACTAACTCAAAGTGGATTGAAGACCTAAACATGAGAGCTAAAACTGTAACACTCTTAGAAATAAACAAAAGGCACCCTTTATAACACTGGATTCGGCAATGATCTACTTAGCTACGACACAGGTCCCCAGTCCCCGAGCCATGAACTGGTGCCAGTCCATGTTCTTGTTAGAAACTGGGCCGCACAGCAGGAGGAGAGTGGCAGGTGAGCAGAAGTGTCATCTGTATTCCACTGTTCACATTCCCGCCTGAGCTCCACCTCCTGTCACATCAGCAGCCACATCAGATTCTCCTAAGAGTGCAATCCCTACTGCACATGCAAGGATCTGGGCTGCGTGCTCCTTATGAGAATCTAATGCCCAGTCATCTGCCACTGTCTCCTATAGTTTCAGGAGAACTAACTCAGTGTTTCCACAGATTCTACACTATGGTGAGCTGTATAATTATTTCATTATATATTTCAATGCAATAATAATAGAAATAAACTGCACAATAAATGTGCTTGAATCATCCTGAAACCATCCACGCTGCCGTCCATGCAAAAACTGTCTTCCACAAAACTGGTCCCTGGTGCCAAAGACGCTGGGGACCGCTGAGCTACATACGATACAAAAGGCACAAGCAAAAAAGAAAAAAGAGACAAAGTTGACTTCATTAAAATTAAAAACTTTGGGAATCAACGGACACCATTAACAGGGTTAAAAGGCAACCCACAGAACGGGAGAAAATATCTGCAAAGCATGTATCTGATAAGAGATTAATATCCAGAATATATAAAGAACTCTTTAAAAAACTCACCAACAAACAAAATAACCCATTAAAAATGGGCAAACATCTTAAAACAGACATTTCTTAAAAGATATACAGTCAATACGTACATAAAAATATATTCAACATGACTAATCATTAGGAAAATGCAAATCAAAAGCACAGTGAAATACTACCACTTCCCACCATTAGGAGAGGTACTATCAAAAAACCAGAAAACGGCTATTAGTAATGATGTGGAGAAACTGCAATCCTTGTGTGCCGCTGGTAGGAATGTAAAATGGTACATCCATGATAGATAACAGTATGGCAGTTCCTCAAAAAACGAAAAATAGGCTGGGCACAGTGGCTCACGCCTATAGTCCCAATACTGGCAGGCTGAGGCAGGAGAATGGCTTGAGTCTCATAGTTGGAGACCAGTGTGAGCAACATGGCAAGACCCTATCTCTACAAAAAGCTAGGCCTGGTGATGTGTGTCTGCAGTTCTACCTCTGGGGCTGACGTGAGAAGACTGTTTGAGCCCAGGAGTTCCAAGCTGCAGAGAGCTGTGATCATGTCTCTGTACTCCAGCCTGGGCTACAAGACCCTGTCTCAAGAGAAAAAAACAAAAAAACCGACAAAAAAACCCCTAAAAATTATATGATGCAGCAATTTTGCTTCTAGCTATACACTTAAAGGAATTAAAAGCAAGCACTTGAAGAGATAGTTGTAAACTCATGTTCATTGCAGCATTATTCTCAACAGCCAAAAGGTAAAAGCAACCGAATGTCACTGATAGATGAACATACAAACCGTGGTATATACATACAATATAATTTTTTTTTTGAGATAAAGTCTTGCTCTGTGGCCCAGGCTGGAGTGTAGTTGTGTGATCTTGGCTTGCTGCAACCTCTTCCTCCCAGGTTCAAGCAATTCTCTTGCTTCAGCCTCCCGAGAAGCTGGGATTACAGGCATGTGCCACCACACCTGGCTAATTTTTGTATTTTTAGTAGAGATGGGGTTTTGCCATGTTGGCCAAGGTGTTCTCAAACTCCTGACCTCCAGTGATCAGCCTACCTTGGCCTCCCAAAGTGCTGGGATTATAGGTGTGAGCTACCGTGCCCAGCCACAATGGAATATTATTCAGCCTTAAAGAGGAATGAAATTCTGACACACGCTGTAACATTGATGAACCTTGAAAATATTATGCTAAGTGAAATATGCCAAACACAAAGAAATACTGTAAACCTATATGAGATACCAAGAATAGTCAAATTCACAGAGATGGAAAGTAGAACAATGACTACTAGGGGACGTGGGAAGAGGACAGCAGGGAGTTGGTAATCAGTGAGCACAGAGTTTTGGTATGGGATGGTGACGTTTTAGAGACGGATGATGGTAATGCTTGTGTAACGGGCATGTGCTTAAAACCACCGAACCGTTCACTGAAAAAGCAACCTGAATCTAAAGACTGCTCTACAGAATTTAAAAACAATCTTAGAATCTCAAATGTCATAAGCCCTACATTAAAATTGCACAGATGAAGACTACTCAGAGAAAAATTATAGAACTCTTTCAAAACAAAAAATAGGTATTTGTTAATAACATACCTGGAATTCTTTTTCATAAATAAGCACATTTAGTTCTATTCGTCCATATTTATATATAGAAGTACAGGAATATAAGTTATGTATAAGTTTCCAAAGTATCTTCCTTTCACTCCTAATTGGGACTGTTCCAATTACTTTTAAAGGGATACCTGTTAGGAATATAAGTAAAAAGATCTGAATAAAGTTCTTAGCATTTTGTCCTATGCCCAAATTTTATTGAGACAAACTAAGTTAACAAACTATATTAATTTCAAGTTTATTTCAATTGAAACTAAGCCTCAATATCTTTCCTTGGCATGGAACTTGGCTTTTGGGGAAATAAACTGGTTATTTCTGTCCAGTCGAGGGAAATGCCATATTCAGAGTAAGAGCATTTGCTCATAAATTATAATTATACACAAATTCAGCCAGGCGTGGTGGCTCAACCCTAAATCCCAGCACTTTGGGAGGTTGAGGTGGGCAGATCACTTGAGGGCAGGAGTTCGAGACCAGGCTGGCCAACATGGTGAAACCCTGTCTCTACCAAAAATACAAAAAAATAACCAGGTGTGGTGACACACACTTAATTCCAGCCACTTGGGAGGCTGAGGCAGGAGAATCTTATGAACCTGGGAGGCAGAGGTTCAGTGAGCCAAGTTCGTGCCACTGCACTCTAGCCTGCGTGACGGAGCGATACTCCATCGCAGAAAATAAATAATATACAAATTTCATCAACAGATCAGGTATACTGCTGAAGAAACCTGGCAAATTACAGGCAATTGCTTTAGTAAATTCCAAAAATTACCTTCTTTCCAAGGAACTGCTTCTATTCCCAAATTCTGAAAAAGGTCTTCTGAAGCCATAGCGGGTGGTCTTATTCGTCCAGTACCTTTGGGATCCATTTTAAAAAAGTCACAGTGAATCACTCGTAGTTTTCTACCCTGATTTTTTCCTAGAGACTAAAGAGAGACAAAGGTAACATGTTAAACATTTTCAGCATTAAGTCTACTTTGCAACAATACAAAAACTCTACTTCAAAAAACCAATAATAAAATGTAAAAATAAAAATAATTACCTTTTTATGAAAAATATTCCTACCTCCATAAAGATGTAAAGAAAATATTATTAACTACCAAAAACTTAACAGAGGAAATAAAAATCAATTAATACCTGAAAAGTGGCAAAAGTACAATAATATTACCAAGAAAAAGCCCCGTAAACAGAAATAACCCATCATAAATTTTGATTTATCTGTTTACTTTTTTTTTTGAGACAAGCTATCACCCAGGTAGGAGTGCAGTGGTGCAAATTTATGAGATGACTGCAGCCTTGACCTCCTGGGCTAAAGTGATCCTCCCACCTCAGCCCCACAAGTAGCTAGGACTATAGGTGCATACCATCATGCCTCACCAATTTCTGGATTTTTTTGTAGTGACAGGATTTTGTCATGTTGCCCAGGCTGGTCTCAAACTTCTGAGCTCAAGAGACCCGCCCACCTTGACCTCCCAAAGTGTTGAGATTACAGGTGTGAGCCACCACACCCAGCCACATTTACTTTCTTTATCAAAATGGCTTTAGCTATTCAAAAGCTTTTCATGCCACTCTATCATTGCTTAGTAGTGGCTATCTGAAGCACTGGGCAAAGACTCTGATACCATGGTTGGCTTCATATAGAGAACTGTAAGCCATCTGCTTTGGTCATGGGAAGAAAAAATGAAAGATGTTTTACAGTAAAGAGAAACAGTTAAAATATTAAAGTGAAAGGCAGATGGATTCAAAAGAGTGCTTTTCTTCTAGGGGAATCTAGTCAGCAATCCACCAAATGAACTGAGCTCATCTCCAGAATTTTCAGGTACTTTTTCTAAAGACAGAAGCAACTATATACCTTGTTTGCTGAAGAGGTCTAGTATACCTCAGTCTTCTCATTGCGCTGATTTGCTTATCTCGCAAATCTTGCAGTAGTACTAGACACCTTAGTAGTTAGGGCAAGAATCAGTTACAGACTCCATAAATTTAATTTGAAGTTACAAAAAAAAAAAAATCAGTAAGAAAACAATATGTTTTTAATGTGTACATTGATGTTTCCGTGCATAGAAAATTCTGTTAATATTTATAAAGGTTGAAAATGATATAACTTAAAGTTATTAATTCAAACATCTGGTTTTTCTTAAGCATTTGAGTTCAACCTATCAATATTATCCTATTTCTAAATCTAGTAAAAAAAAATTTCTTATTTTTTATTGAGATGAGTCTCACTATGTCCCCAGGCTGGTCTCAAACTCCTGGCCTTAAGTGATCCTCCTGTCTCAGCCTCCCAAGTGTCTGTCAAGGTGTGTGATACTGTGCCCAGCTCAAAATCTAGTAAATTTTAGCTGGGTGTGGTAGCTAACACCTGTAATCCCAGCACTTTGGAAGGCCAAAGCAGGTGGATCACCTGAGGTCAGGATTTTGAGAACACCCTGACCAACATGGTGAAACCCTGTCTCTACTAAAAATACAAAAGTTAGCCAGGCGTGGTGGTGTGCGCCTATAATTCTAGCTACTGGGGAGGCTGAAATGGGAGAAACTGCTTGAACTCAGGAGGCAGACGTTGCAGTGAACAGAAATTACGCCACTGCACTCCAGCCAGTGTGACAGAGTGAGACTCCATCTCCAAAGTAAATAAAGAAAATAAAAAAGAAAAAAATCTAGTAAATTTTAACAATCGCTTTCAAGGGGCGGTTTTAAAAAGACTGGAGATTTGGTCACGTTAATTCTGAGATAGATGCCTACTATATGACCTACATAGAGATGCCAGGTAGGAAGCTGCACACCCGAATAAGGTGCTCAGTGGAGTGGTCCAGGCTAAAGATACAAATGTGTGGGAATTTGGCTGTTGAAGGCAATTTAAGAGAGGGGTTTACACTATGGAGAAACAGTGGGTAGCCCTGAATGTGGAGTACACCCAAATATAATGACAAGAAACTGAGAATACAAGTAAGGAGGAAAATCAGGAGAGTGTGGTGTCACGGAAGCTAAAAGAAAGATTACCCATATAATGCATATGATTATGTGTAAACTCTAAAAACCAGTCAACATAGACAGCAAGGTTGTACAACCCGTGGCCTGAGGGCCACATACAGCCCAGAATGGCTTTGAATGTGGCCCAACACAAATTCATAATCTTTCATAAAGAATCATGCGATGTATGCATGGGCCTTTTGTTTTTTAAAGCTCATCAGCTATCGTTCGTATTACCGTATTTTATGTCTGGCCCACACAGTTGATGTTCCAATGTGGCCTAGGGAAACCAAAAGATTGAACACCCCTGATTATGTTAATAGCATGAACATAATCTTACAAGTTACCAAAAAGGCATTTTAATCTTTGTAATTAAGAAAAGCTAGTGAATTTCCATTGGATGAAAATGTATAAACAGCACAGGCATGGTGGCTCATGCTCGTAGTCCCAGGAGTTTGAGACCAGGCTGGGCAACATTGCGAAACCTGTCTCTACTAAAAATATAAAAAAAAGAGCCACGTGTTGGGGCGTGTGCCTGTAATCCCAAATGCTTGGGCGGCTGAGGTGGGAGCACCACCTGAGCCTGGGAAGCTGAGACTGCAGTGCATTGTGATTACGGCACTGCACTCCAGCCCGGGCGATGGAAGTGAGACCTTGTCTCAAGAAAGAAAAACCAAATGTATCAACAATGGACACTTCATGGCGTCATTATACTCGTATTCTGAGAGGACACCACTCATTCCTGCTTTAGAGTTTGTCAGTTAAGATTCAACAACTTAAAGATGATGATAATCAAAGCTCCAGGATAAATAATTGAATTCACTCATCAGAGAGATCACATTTGAAAAATCAACTAGATTGCATTAGGATTCAAAAACAGGAAGGAAAAAGAACAGAGAAAAGGCAAGTAACCCTTAAGTTTCTACTAGTCATTAAGTTAGGTACTTTCCATTAAGTTTGTCTCATTTGCTGGGCGCAGTGGCTCAAGCCTGTAATTCTAGCACGTTGGGAGGCTGAGGCAGGTGGATTACTTGAGGTCAGGAGTTTGAGACCAGTCTGGCCAACATAGGAAACCTCATCTCTACTAAAAATTCAAAATTAGCTGGGTATGGTGGCGGGCGCCTGTAATCCCAGCTACTTGGGAGGCTGAGGCAGGAGAATTGCTTGAACCCAGGAGGTGGAGGTTGCAGTGAGCTGAGATTACACCACTGCACTCCAGCCTGAGCGACAGAGCGAGACTCTGTCTCAAAAAGAAAAAAAGTCTGTCACATTTAAACCTCATCAGAATCCTGTACAGGTGGATATTCCCATCTCTTATTCTATATATAAGATAAACCAAGCCTTGGACAGGTGAAATCACTTATCTGCCCACGAGTCTGACAGCTGATAAGTGTGAGGGCTGGGATTTAGCCAGATTTGAAGACTTCTGATCTATCCTTGCTAAAATAAGACTGGGTTTACCATAAAAGCTGATGTTTCTTCAGCTGAACATACACTGCAACAGTTTCACAATTCAAACAGATATACCGAACCATGATTTATAATTAAGGAATACAATCCGCAACATGTATATCTGTAGCACGTTCATATTTGAAAATAAACTGTTTCTGCCTGAAACACTGTCACTGTGGAGTCCTGGAAATTTCTTTTTCCCCAAGACGGGGTCTTGACACCTTGCCCAGGCTGTTCTAGAACTTCTGGGTTCACGCCATTCTTCCATCTTGGCCTCTCTCCCAAAGTGCTGGTATCACAGGCCTGAACCGCAATGCCCTGCCAGAATCCCGGACATTTTATGAGGGAAATGGGAGAGAGAAAATTCTAAATTTAGATTACAAAAAAAAAAAAAAAAAAAGTAAAATGTCACCAATGAAAATCCTTTCAGTTTTCAGGAACAAACTTTAGGCTGCCAGAAGCATTATCCGCTAAGAACATCACTTGAAGTCCCTGACTTAGAGCCACAAGAGCTCTGTTTACCCATTGTTACTTCCCTTTTTGTTCTGTCAAATAGATGAATTCACACAAAATTGTATTTGAATGGCTTTTCAAATTATCCTAACAATGGTTACTAAAAAGTGAGAGAACAGGTAATAAGAGTTGAGTACAAGTTAGTGCTGGTAGAAAATAAGAACCTTAATAGAGAAAAAACTAGTTCTAATCAAAGACTGGATTTAGTCAATGATGTTTCTATTTTTACCTTACAGTTAAAGCTTCAGAAACATTTTGTTATTGATATTCCTATCATAACTATTGTTTCAAAAATTCTCTAGTTCTTGACCTTCCTTTTTTCATTAAAGCAATTGTTTTAAAATTGAACTGTTATCTTGAAGGTCTTTTTTTTTTTTTTTGAGACTGAGTTTTGACTTGTTGCCCAGGCTGCAGTGCAGTGGCAAAATCTAAGCTCACTGCAACCTCCACCTCCTGGGTTCAAGGGATTCTCCTGCCTCAGCTTCCCTAGTAACTGGGATTATAGGCATGAGCCACCAGGCCTGGCTAATTTTTTGTATTTTTAGCAGAGATAGGGTTTCACCATGTTGGCCAGGCTGGTCTTGAACTCCTGACCTCAAGTGATCTGCCTGCTTCAGCCTCTCAAAGTGCTGGGATTATAGGCATGAGCCTCTGTTGCAGAAATAGCTGTGTATGTTCAGCTGAAGAGACATCAGCTTTTATGGTAAACCCAGTCTTATTTTAGCAAGGATAGATCAAAGTCTTCAAATCTGGCTAAATCTTAGCCCTAGCACTTATTAGCTTTTAGACCCATGGCAAATAAGTGATTTAACCTGAGTCTTGGTTTATGGTATATAAAGCCTTGGCCTTGAAGATCTTATAGGAAAAAGCAACAACTGTGTTACAGAATAACAAACTTTATATAGAAACAAAGACATTTTATTTAGTACAGTCTTAATTACTTTGTGAACCTGTAGATTAACCTTTAAATATGGGCTTTTTTATTTTTTCTCAAACCAGGATAAAAGTTATCTTCTTGTTTTTAATTTCCAAGTTGAAACTACAGGTGATTATTTTACTGAATCACATGTCAGGATCTTAAATCTTTGGACAATTTTGTGTTCTTTTTTTTCTTTACATTTTTGAAACTCCACCAGATTTAACATCAATTAAATAACCTAGTTAAAATCTTGAATTTTTTTCAAAACAGTAAGTTGTAGAATAACACTAATTTAATGCTTATAGTGTTAAAAGAATTAACTGGATCTGACAGACATTTCACAATTTTTTGTTGTCATGATGCAATTTTGCATACAGGCATTCTGCATGGTTTCATGAAGTTGGCACAGGGAAGTTTAAGTTTCCTAAATTGAATCTGAAGATTACAAAAGAGGGAAAGAGGCTGGGGGTGGTGGCTCATGCCTGTAATTCCAGCATTTTGGGAGGCTCAGGTAGGAGGATCATGAGGTCAGGAGTTTGAGACCAGCCTGACCAACAAGGCAAAACCCCAATTCTACTAAAAATACAAAAATTAGCCAGGCATGGTGGCATGCACCTGTAATCCCAGCTACACAGGAGGCTGAGGCAGGAGAATCACTTGAACCTGGGAGGCAAAGGTTGCGGTGAGCCAAGATCATACCACTACACTCCAGCCTGGGTGACAGAGTGAGACTCCCTCTCCAAAAAATAAAAAATAATAATAAATAAAAGAGGGAAGGAGAATGAAAATAAAAGTCTGGCTAAAGATGCAAGGAATTTCCACTTCTTTACTGTTATATGAATGTGTCTGCTTTTTTTTTTTTTTTTTTTGATATGGAGTATTGCTTTGTCGGCAGGCTGGAGTGCGGGGGCGTAATCTTGGCTCACTGCAACCTCCGCCTCCTAGGTTCAAGCGATTCTTCCGCCTCAGCCTCCTGAGTAGCTGGGACCAAAGGCTGTGTCTGCTTTTTAAGAAGCGTAATCACTGAAAAATCTATTTGGATGATGCCATCATTCTAGGCAACTCTATCTGACTACAGGTTGAGCATCCCTAATCAGAAAATTCTGAAATGCTCCAAAATGTAAAACTTTTTGAGTGCCAACATGATGCCAAAGTGGAAAAATCCATACCTGACCTTCTGTGACAGGCTGCAGTCAAAATGCAGGCATATAACACAAAGTTGAGGTTATAAAAATCAAAGGGAGTCATCTAAGACAAAAACCATTGTTAAGGAGGCAGATGACTCCATAGGGAGCATTCTGAAAAGCCAGCTGGCAGAATGTCTCCTTATCCTTAATGAACCCAGTTCCTGGTCCCTCAACTGCTTCTGACGTTTCTTCTTGCCTAAGAAAAAAATAAAATGTGGCGTACAGTAACCTTTTAATCAGAACACAGCACACAGGAGACTGAAAGCCTGCCACTGTGCTTCTGCGGTTCAACAGCTGACACAGGTATGCTGCTGCTGCTGCTGTGCTGCTTAGCTTCTCTGAACACATTTTTCTTTTTTTAATGAAAATCATACCTGTACATGTCAAGGAACACATTTTGTTTTAACTGTACTAATGGTATGTCATATTTTTTATTGTTAAGCACTTACGTGTGAATAAGTGGAAGAAAATGATGGCTTATCAGGAGTATATAAATTCAGAGTCAGGGGCTGAGCATGGTGGCTCACACCTGTAATCCCAGCACTTTGGGAGACCCAGGTGGGCAGATCACTTGAGGTCAGGAGTTTTAGAGCAGCCTGGCCCACATGGTGAAACCCCATCTCTATTAAAATGAGCAGGGTGTAGTGGCAGGCGCCTGTAATCCCAGCTACTTGGGAGGTTGAGGCAGGAGAATTGCTCGAACCCGGGAGGCAGAGGTTGCAATGAGCTGAGATTGCACCATTGCACTCCAGCCTGAGTGACAAGCGTGAAACTCCATCTTTAAAAAAAAAGAAAGAAAATTCAGAGTCAGGGATGATGATGATGTCAAACAACCAGACTGTCCACATGGGTGGCTGACACAGTGACATCTTAGCTTTCTGATGGCCCAATGCATACAAATTTTGTTTAATGCAGAAAACTATTTAAAATATTATACAGAATTGCCTTTAGGCCTTATGAATAAGATGTATAGGAAACAAGGCATTTTTAGACTCGGGGTCCTATCCCCAAGACATCTCATTATTCATATGCAAATATTCCATAATATGAAAAAATTTGAAATCCAAAACACTTGTGTTCCCAAGCATTTCAGATAAAAGATACTTAATTTGTACACCAACCTTTTTTTTTGCCTCTGAAACCCTAAATCTAGAGGTTACATAGACCCAATAACCTAATATTAGCATTTACTGCAATTAGACTCCAAGCTCACAGAAGACAGGAGCACAGCACAGCTTAGTAGAAATGAAGAAACAACTCTAGGGATACCGGTTATACACTTTGTTCGAAGTCACCCAACTAGGCTGTAGCCGACCTAGAACTAACAAACAAGTCTCAGAACTCCTCATCTTTCAGCCATTCAACAAGCACTGAATATTAACTGTATTCTACTCATTGAGAATAAAGAAGATATTTAAGAGATGGTCCCCTAAAAGATATTCTATTCAGAAAACTGTGTGCTTAATTCCTTAAACCACTCACAGGTAGTTGACCAAACAATAACATACTTTTAGAAACTAAAAATATACCTCCAAATGTGGAATAAAAGTTTTGTTACTTTCAAGGGCAACCACCTTGGCACCAACTTCAAGCAATGCCTGAGTCAGGATTCCAGGACCTGGCACATTGACAGAATGAAAAGTTTATTTGCACAAGAAACAACATCATCTCTTTCAATATCAAACTTTTATCTGATTTTAAATCTGACAGCATCCCCAAAGGAGATGTCAGTCTCCTTTTTACATATAAGGAAACAAGAGTTTAGATATAGTTATTTGACTCCAACATCAAAAGTGGTGCAGCTTGGCTTTGAAATCATTGTCGGTGACAGCAAAACTTGCACTCTTTCTTTTTTTTTTCTTGAGACAAAGTCTCGCTCTGTCACACAGGCTGGAGGGCCGTGGGGCAATCTTGGCTTACTGCACACTCCGCCTCCTGGGTTCAAGCGAATCTCTTGCCCCGGCCGTCCGAGTATCTGGGATTACAGGTGCGCGCCACCACACCTGGCTAATTTTTGTATTTTTAGTAGAGACGGGGTTTCATCATATTGGCCAGGCTGGTCTCGAATTCCTGACCTCAAGTGATCCACCCACCTCGGCCTCCTCAAGTGTTGGGATTTCAGGCGTGAGCCACCGTCCCCGGCCAAAACTTGCACTCTTCATCACCATGATTCACTACCTCTTAGAAGAAAAAAAAAATAGACTGCCTCTAGCCTATCACTTACTCATGGACCATACAGATGCTTTAAACATCAAAGAGATTGTCAAGCCTAAACAGAACTGACTCCCCATAATATGAAATGGTGCTTTAAAAAATTATTATTCAGGCTGTGTACGGTGGCTCACGCCTGTAATCCCAACACTTTGGGAGGCCGAGGTGGACGGATCATGAGGTCAGGCAATCGAGACCATCCTGGCTAACACGGTGAAACCTCGTTTCTACTAAAAATACAAAAATTAGCTGGGCGCGGTGGCGTGCGTCTGTAGTCCCAGCTACTGGCGAGGCTGAGGCAGGAGAATTGCTTGAATGTTGGAGGCGGAGATCGCAGTGAGCCGAGATCGTGCCACTAAACTCCAGCCTGGCGACAGAGCGAGACTATGTCTCAAAAAAAAAAAAAAAAAAAAAAAAAAAAAAAAAAAATATATATATATATATATATATATATATATATAAAAGCAGGGCGTGGTGGGAGGTGGACGTTGTAGTGAGCGGAGCAAGATTGCACCATTGCACTTCAGCCTGGGCGACAGAGCGAGACTCCGTCTCAAAGCCTATAAATCTCGCATTCTCAGCATCCTGCTATGGTCTATAGGGGATACACGGAAGAATAAGATAAAATCGTTTTTTTTAGTTGGCAGGGGCTTGCCGCTCTTCTGGGGATCGAGATCATCCTGGCCAACATGGTGAAACCCGTCTCTACTAAAAACAGAAAAGTTAGCTGGGCGTTGTGGCGCGCGCCTGTAGTTCCAGCTACTCGGGAGGCTGAGGCAGGAGAATCGCTTGAATCCGGGACGCGGAGGTTGCAGTCAACCGAGATCGCGCCACTGCACTCCAGCCTGGGAAACAGAGCGAGACTCTGTCTTAAAAACAAAACAACAACAACAACAAAACCCCCCAAAACAGCATCTTAAATAGCACCCAAGGACAGTCAGTAAGTTTGAATAAACGATGAACATCCAAGAAAACGCAATCCAACTGGACTCACCTGGATTGCACTCCAGCAATAGGTGTGAAGGTCTTTTTTGTTTTCCGCCTATGATTTGCGCCATGGTCTCAGCCAATCTCCGACTGGTTATGTAACGGTTAAAGTCTAAGGTTGACTTAGACTTCACCCGCGAGGGCGATTTCCTGAAATCGGGATCGGGACACAGCTGCGGAGCGGAGTCAGACAGGCCACGGCGGTTCCTCGCCTGCAAAGGCTTTCGCGTCGCCGCTCCAGCCCCTAAAATGCAAAAGCGACCAGCGCCCACCAAGGAGGACAGCGCTAGCCGCGGAGGAAGCCCGGCCACCGGGATCCACATGTTCTTGCCTTTCAGACCCGTTCCGAGGATTACCCAGGGTCGCTACTACACTGAACCCCATGCAGGGAACCCCACGTGGAACATTTCCTTGCGTCCAGGCCTGGTCAAGCGGAAGTAAACACTATAACCTGCGCATGCGAACAGCGTAGGCTTCGGGCTTTTCTCCCTCACTTCCGCTTCCGTCCCGCCTCAGCCGCCCGAGGATTGTGAGTGGACCGATGAGGAGAGCGACAGACCATCCGGCTTGTGTCCGGACTCGTACTCTATGGTTGTCCGCGCTCTGCGCTTCCCCTCTAGCCACCAGTGCTCTATGCTCCGCGGTCTAGGGCCGCCAGCCGCCAGCCGGCCGGTCGCTAGGGGTGCGCAGAGGGAGGCGGGGCGGAAAGGCGAGAGGTGTTTTCTGCACCGGAGCACGGGAGATCCGAGCAAGCTCCTTGACAGCACGTCGGCCGCCATGTCAGCGAGTGGGGCTGGAAACAGACCCGGCGCCCAGCGGTAACCCTCCGTTCGCCTCCGATTCCCAGGTGAGGAGAGGAAGAGCGGGTTGCAGGGGACCCGCCGGCTGGCGGCGGGGATGGAAAGCCTTTCCGAAGCCCCTCGCTCCTCCCCCTGCGCCGTCCTCCTCCAGCAGCGCCGCCTCTGCCCTCCCGGTGAGGTGTAGCCCGGTCCCCTCGCCTCCGCCCCCTCTCAGGTCGCCTGTTTTCCTCTCCTTTCTCGGCTTCCGTGGGTCTCCTATTGCTGCGCGTCACGCCGATTTCTCCCTCCCTAGGGAACTCGCGCCAGAAGTCGTTCCTCGCCCGGCTCCCAGAGGAGCCTGCGGCTTCCACTGTCTCCATTCCTTTCTGCTCTGTGGCCCACAGCCGGGTGTCCCCACCCTGTGGATGGTTTTCATTTTCCCCCGACACCTGGTCCTCCCCATCATCACCACGTTGGCTGTCCAGAACCGCCTGGTGTCTCCCTTCCATTCCTCTCTCTGGGCCAGTATGTTCCTTAATTTTTGATTTTCAATTTGTGTGTTTGAAAGACTTAAAGTTAAGATTAAAAATTACGATTTAAAAGCTTACAATTCCTTTCAAAGCTTAAAAAGATCGAGACTTTAGAATGCTTATTTTATTCCTTGTGTAAACTTAGTCAAACACATCGTACTGTGGGATGCGATTTAAAAGACCTAATTTTGAAGACTAAAAATAGGATGCTGTAATGGAAGTTCTGGCAGTCTCTTTTACCTCTTGGGCAATGTTAGAAGACACGGTTCTTTGAGAGTGTTTTCGGTGTTTCAGGATCAAACTCAGAAAGAGCTTTTACCCTTTATCCTTACCACCAAGGCAAGAAGCGGCAGCCAACCAACTCCTGTCTTAAAATATGTACACTCCTTTCTGCTTACTCTGCTGAGAGCGTAATTGAGTTTGACATTGAAATGCACAAGGAAAAGGTTCCTAAGGAATGTATCACCTAGCAAATAGTCTGTAGATTATACTCAGCTGATGAAGCTCAGAAGAATTGACAACCAAGTATGACCTTTTGTGGATTAAAAATTTGTTAGAACATCATAGAAAATATCTAACCAACTTTTGTACAAGCTCTGGAAACTCACTCATTGATCTTAATTTCCTTGAATTCTTTTATCATGCAGTTTTCTCACTATTTTCTAGAAGTGACTTTGCATCCTCAGAACCACTCTGCATTACTGAGCTGCCTTCCCCGCTCCCCTTAAAAAACATTTTCATAGATTTAGAAATATACTTTTTTCCCCCTCTAGGACCTGGAGTCCTAAATATTTTTAAATCAAATAAAATAGAATGCTGTCTCCATGGTTCACTCATAGAAATGTGTCGTTGAATTTCTTACTTTTTAAATATACTTTAAAAAGACACATTGTTTTGGCTGGGTGAGGTGGTTTATACCTGTCATCCTGGCACTTTGGGAGACTAAGGCAGGAGAATCACTTGCAGCCAGGAGTTCGAAGCCAGACTGGGCAACATAGACTCTCTTTTTCTTTTTTTCTTTTCTTTTCTTTCTTTCTTTTTTTTTTTTTATGAGACAGAGTCTTGCTCTGGCCCACTCACCTGGGCTGGAGTGCAGTGGTGGCTCTCCATAACTTCTTCCTCCTGGGTTCAAGCAGTTCTCCTGCCTTAGCCTCCCGAGTAGCTGGGATTACAGGCATGCACCAACACACCTGGCAAATTTTTTGTGTGTTTTTAATAGAGATGGGGTTTCACCATATTGGCCAGGCTGATCTCAAACTCCTGACCTTGTGATCTGCCTGCCTCAGCCTCCCAAAGTGCTGGAATTACAGCCATGAGCCACTGTGCCTGGCCGCCTTTGTCTCTCAAAAAAAAAGAGAGAAAAAAAAAGCACATTGTGGTTTAAAAAACACTGTTGAGAGCTGAGGTGGGTGGATCACCTGAGCTCTGGAGTTCAAGACCAGCCTGACCAACATGGAGAAAGCCCATCTCTACTAAAAATACAAAATTAGCTGGGCATGGCGGTACATGCCTGTAATCCCAGCTACTTGGAGGCTGAGGCAGGAGAATTGCTTGAACCTGGGAGGCAGAGATCCGGTAGGCGGAGGTTGTGGTGAGCCAAGATCGCGACATTGCACTCCAGCCTAGGCAACAAGAGCGAACCTCTGTCTCAAAAGAAAAAGAAAAAACACATACTTTAAAATGCACTGTCTTACTTCATAATGTTTGTGTACCAAAGTTAGCCCACCGAGTCTTAGAAAAATTGATGTCATTTTTTACTTTGCTTTTGAGTGGTATTATTTTCTTTTGGTTTTAGGAAGGAGAATTACATTTTAATATTCCCTTTTCACAGTGTTAATAGTTCACTTGTTTGTGATTGAAGGTACTTGAATAATAAAAAGACAGAATTTTGTGTGTCTTATTTTTCTGAGGTCCCAGGTGCTGGGAATGTTCATTTCACCTTAAAGGTGAACTTTATGATCAGCATTTAGACATACTTTATTAGAAAAACTTGATTAGTGTGCTGTATTTCTCATCTTTTTTTTAAAGTGTGGTTTTGTATCCTGTGCTATTGTTGTTGCCTTTTTGAAGTAATCTTTTTTTTTTTTTCTTTTTTTTTTTTTGAGTCCTAGTCTCACTCTGTTGCCCAGGCTGGAATGCAGTGGTACGATCTTGGCTCACTACAACTTCCACCTTTCTATTTCAAGAAGTTTCTCAGTCTCCTGAGTAGCTGGGATTACAGGCACCCACCACCATGCCCGGCTAGTTTTTGTGTTTTTAGTAGAGACGGGGTTTTGCCATGTTGGCCAGGCTGGTCTTCAACTACTAACCTCAGATGATCCGCCCACTTTGGCCTCTCAAAGTGCTGGGATTACAGGTGTGAGCCACCGCGCTTTTAAAATGGTGCCAAGACAAAGTGATTCTGCTGATGATTTTTACAGTCTCTTAAATTATCTTGTTCTCTCAATTAAGTTGGTAATGAAGAGAAAAAAATATATTTTCTTTTTGCTTTTTACATTTAAATATATATATTTATTTGTAAAGGTGGAGTTTTACTATGTTGCCTGGGCTGGTCTCAAATTCTTGTCCTCAAGCAATCCTCCCACCTCAGCCTCCCAAAGCACTGGTATTACAGGCATGAGCCACCACACCCAGCCTCTTTTGGCTTTTAAATGACAGCTGTAATTGGGAAATGCCAAGTGATAGTTCTTGCTTGCTGTCAGAATTAAGGCTGTAGGTCTGTAGCAGTAGTTTTCAATAGAAATATAATGTAAACCGGTTGGGTGCTGTGGCTCACATCTGTAATCCCAGCGCTTTGGGCGGCCAAGGTGGACAGATCATGAGGTCAGGAGTTTGAGACCAGCCTGGACAATATGCTGAAACCCTGTCTCTACTAAAAACACAAAAATTAGCTGAGTGTGGTAGCATGTGCCTATAGTCCCTGCTACTCAGGAGGCTGAGGCTGGAGAATCACTTGAACCTGGGAGGCGGAAGTTGTGGTGAGCCGACATTGTGACACTGCACTCCAGCCTGGACGACAGAGAGAGACTCTGTATCAGAAAAATAAATAATAAATAAATAATAATAATGTAAGCCATATAAGTAATTTAAGACTTCCTAGTAGTGATATTAAGAAAGTAAAAAGCAGATAAAATTAATTTTAGTAATATATTTTACTTAATCCTGTATATGTTGTTTTAACATGAAATCAATTTTAAAAGTTAGTGAGATATTTTACGTTATTTCATACTAAATCTATAAAATCTGATGTGTATTTTATACTTACAGCACATCTCAATTTGGACAAGCCACATTTCAAGTGCTCAGTAGTCACAGGTAGCTAAATGTTACCTTACTGAGCAGCACATATGATAGGATTGTCACGTATTTTTATTTTATTTTATTTTATTGTTTTTGATACGGAATCTTGCCCTGTAGCCCAGGCTGGAATGTAGCCCAGGCTCACTGCAACCTCCGCCTCCTGGGTCCCGGTTTAAGCACTTCTCCTGCCTCAGCCTCCTGAGTAGCTGGGATTACAGGCACACACCACCATGCCTGGCTAATTTTTGTATTTTTAGAAGAGATCATGTTGTTCAGGCTGGTCTTAAACTCCTTCATGATCCACCCGCCTTGGCCTCCCAAAGTGCTGGGATTACAGGCGTGAGCCACTGCGCCTGGCCATTCTCACATGATATTTAAGCTGTCTTCCTGCATTGAGAGTCTGATTCTGTGGGGTAATTTAAAAACTCCTCTTCCTAAAGTGCTGTGATACTCAATTAGAGAATTTTCTCTGCAGGAAGAGAATTCTAAGTCTCTCCCTCTTAGTGTTTTGGTTTTGTTTGTTTTGCGACAGATTCTCACTTTGTTACCCTGGCTAGAGTTCAGTGGCAGTCCCAGAGCCTTGAACTCCTGGCCTCAAATGATCCTCCCACTTTAACCTCCCATTACAGGTGTAGCCACCATGCCCAGCCTCTTCCTTTTAGTGTTGACTGTGTTAACGCTGAATCCATGCTTGTTTAGTGAGGATCATAAGATGACTAGTGTTCAGTCATTTCCTGGCGTGACTCCTGGTGTGTCATTGTTACTAGTTATTTACATCTGCCCGTCAACAGTGTATCAAGGCACAGTGTGAGTTCCTGTCTGCTAAATCTATTGACATTAAGGAGAACTTAAGGACCTAAGAGAAGATTGGACTTTAGGTAGAGTACCTGCTATTGTAGAGTTATTTTCTGAATCAGTTTCAGGTAAGGCTAAGAGTTTTATAAATGTGCTTCTTTATATCGTGGTATTTCTTATCAAGGGAAAGAAAATTTAGAAAGGAAGAGAGTAAGTTTTATGGCTGTAGAACACTGGGAGCCTGAGTAAAGTAAAAGATTAACTTGTGTATGGTGGTTTAGGGAAATTTAAAAGGAAAGATGGCAGTTTTTTATATAAACCAACTGGCATACTGTCTACATATGTGCTTTAAGTTGTTTTTGCAACGAGGGTGGTGATCTATATAGAACTGTCTTTGTTTCAGAGCTGCCTTAACACAGGTAACTCTAAGGCTAGTTAACCTCTATGGGGATTAGTCAGACCCATCACTGTTCCTGTCTTGATCTCTGTGCTCTAATAAACTTCCCTAAATACTACTTTAGCTGCAGCATTTACATCTACATTAACAGCAAAATTAGCCTGAAGGCCTAATTAATATTCAGTGTAATTTAATACAGGAAACATGCCCTCTTCCCAACCTTTATGGGATTAAGAAATTGTAAATTACCTGGTCAGTGAACAAACTCCTCTGTCAAATGTAGTTATGATAGACCTGGCACAATGTAGGTACTGTGGGGAGTATTAGGGGATCAAAGACAGAATTGGGGAAGGGGTATAGTTATTGGAGTATTGTTTGTTTTGTGAGAGATGTGTGTGTGTTCTATAAGAAAATCATGTCTTCATTTGTATTTAAAACTAGATAGCTGTTCATTGGCACCCTTTTAGTTGGACGAAAGAGAAAATACATTGTTTGGTTTCTACAAGTGAGTCTTAGCAAATTTGTTTTAGTTATTTTAGGAAGAGTAAGTGATAGTGTGGTAATCTTCAGTTTTTAAAAAGCCCCGATAAGGTTTAAATGGGCTTTAAAAGCATTATATGTTTACTGAGAAATTCTAACTTAATATGTGTATGTCTTGATACTGTCATGTAGCATTCTTTCCAGTTTAGGGCCTTCAAGAGTCAAATAAATACAAGCTTTCCTTTATGTAGGAATCATTCTTGTGGGAGAAATTATATATCCTTTCAATCAGGGAATAATTTTGTTTTTTAAGCATTTGAAATGATTATTTGTAATATTCTTTGAAGAACGCATCATTAGCAGAATTCTGAAGTATTATAATAGCTTGAGATTTCTTAAATTGTATTTATTTATTTATTCATTTTGAGACAGAGTCTTGCTTTGTCACCCAGGGTGGAGTGTAGTGGTACGATCTCGGCTCACTGCAGCCTCCACCTACTGGATTCGAGTGATTCTCCTGTCTCAACCTCCCAAGTAGCTGGTATTACAGGCGTGTGCCACCACACCTGGCTAATTTTTTGTATTTTTAGTAGATACAGGGTTTCACCATGTTGGCCAGGCTGGTCTCAAACTCCTGACTTCAAGTGATCTGCCCTCCTCGGTCTCCCAAAATGCTGGGATTAAAGGCGTCAGCCACCATGCCAGGCCATATTATTTTTATCTTAGTTTTGAGGTTCTGCGCTTTAATATTTTGGAGATGGAAACTTTCAGCCATTACACCACCCCACCGTTCCATCTCTTAGGACTTCCTGTTTTTCATCATCATTACCCATGTGGAAAGGAAAGACTGTGTGCCTATCAAAATACTGACAAATCAAGATTATTTTTCCTTTTAGATTAAGAAAAATTCTGAAACAGTAAATGGTAACTTTTGTCACATTTATTTATTTATTTTAGAGGTGAAGTCTCACTTTGTTGCCCAGGCTAGCCTGGAGCTCCTGGGCTAAAGTGATCCTCCTGCCATAGCCTCCTGAGCGGGGACTACAGGCATGTGCCACACTATCTGGTTAGTCACCCTTTATTGACATTTGGGCGTTTGATATTTAAATTGACAGTATCTAGGCAATTATAGAAATTAACATTATTTCATAATTGGCAAATCTATTAAATTCTTTTATGAGAATGGTTGCCCTGTTTTTTCCTAGAGAGCCGTTACCTGATTAAAATAATTATATCTTTTTTCTATCTTGCTGCATTTTGAAAACTCAGTGAGTTAGGTGACTGTGGTTTTCTAATTTGAACGAAGGTAGAGTAATCTTTAAAAATGCTTTTTGGCCAGGCATAGCTATGCCTGAGACTTACGCCTGTGGTCTTAGCTACTCTGGAGGCTGCGGTGGGAGGATCACCTAAGCACGGGAGGTTGAGGCTGCAGTGAGGTGTGATTGTACCACTGTGCTCTGCACTGTAGCCTGGGTAGCAGAGTAAGACCCCGTCTCAAAAATAAAAAATAAATGAATTAAAGTACTTTTTGTATTATAGATTTTGAAATAAATAATTTGTTAAACAGTTTATCAACTTCATAAGATCAGATATTGCTGTCCTTGAGTATTTGATAGTATACTGCTTATATTTTGATTTTATGTATGCATTGTCTTTGTTCATTGTTTTTCTCTTCTGAAGGTGTTGTTACCAGTGTACAACTAAATTTTAAAAATAATTTTTGGATGAACTGACAAACATTGCCTAAGATTTTTCAGTGAGGATTTATTTTTGTGCAAATGTGTGAGGTGTGTTATTTAAACAGAGACGAGCGCTTGCTGTGTTGCTCGGGCTGGTCCTGAACTCCTGGGCTCAAGCTGTCCTCCTGCCTTGGCCTCCCAAAGTGCTGGGATTATAGACATGAACCACTGCTCCCAACCAAAAATGTATTTTATTGAATAAGAAACAGTGGAGTTACCTGTTTGTGTGTGGTGTGTGGGTTTTTTTAATTAATTGTTTAAAAATATAGAAGCAGGCTTTTGCCACGTTGCCCAGGCTGGTCTTGAACTCTTGAGCTCAAGCAGTCTGCCTACTTTAGCCTCCCAAAGTGCTAGGATTACAGGTGTGAGCCCCCACACCAGGCCTGAGTTATTTGTTTTTACCTCATGAAGCAACAAAGAACATTTTAGATTTTTTTTTCCACTTGCGAAGCATGAAAAAGTTTACTTAAATTGGACCTTACAAGCATTCATGTAACCAACATGATTTCCTCCCTGAGAGTCAACTCTGATGAAAAGAGGGGTGGACATTTGTGCAAATTATGCTGGTTATAATATTGTGAAATTTCATTTCCTGGAAAAGTCATTATTGGTACCCATTTGTGACATCTTAATTCAAATATTTAACCATCAGACTTTATTTTAAACAATTTACACAGTAATCTCTAGATCCTTTTTGCTGCAAGTATTTTTAAAATTTTGTCGTGGAATTCTCTGCCATGCCAGTTAGAGTTATGCCTGTAGCATTGGATAAGCACAGTAAAGAGCCAAAATTAGAAGTAATGCCATTCGTCTTCCCTATTTTAATCATGTATGTTTTGTGACTGGGAAGAGAGAAGATAGTCTGTCTTATTGATATTACATTTTAACTCTTCTTTTAAAATTAATTGAATAGATCATATATTCACCAATGCTCATCTTTTCACTAGCCAGAGAAAGATATATTTCACAGTAACCTAAAGTGAAATAGTATTTAATTCAGGAAGTTAGTTTTTATTATATCAGGTGGCCTCTTGGTTGATTATAGTTTCATGCATTCTGATGTCTACAGGCCTTTTCTCCTTCCTTTTTGCACTGTGTAACTGGGGAAACCTAGGGATTACTCAGTGAATGCCAACAGAGCTTCAACCTGTGTGTCCATGGCTTGCCTTCCCTGAAGCCTCAGAGAGTCTAGCTATGAGTGCAAAAACCTTATGAGCAAAAATTCTGCTCCAGGAACACTTACTTAGGCTGAGGAAACATATTCTAAGAATATCTGTTTTGTGACTAAAGCTTCCATGTACTTGTGTAATGCTTTGTGTAAAACCACGTACTTTGTATAGCCTTTGCTGGAGAGTTTCCATTTTCCTCCAGCTCTTCAGTGTAAGTGAAAAAAATGTGCCAGAATGATTATTCTGCCTTCCCTCACCTTTTGGTTTTTTCCATGGAAAGCTGACAGGTCAGAATAGGTTATATTTTATTAGAAACTTGAAAGGTATGTGGGATAGAAGCACAAATCTTATTCTTCCCCTCTTTTTTCCTTCATGATTACAAAAGTAATAATGCTCCAAAGATTTTTTTAAAAGGTAAATAAAATAACTTGAGGAAAACATGGTTATTCAGAAATTCGTGGTTTTTTTATTTTTATTTTTATTTTAAAGAGACAGTGTCTTGCACTATCGCCCAGGTTGCCGTGTAGTAGCGATTATAGCTCAATGCAGCCTCAAACTCCTGGGCTCAAGCAGTCCTCCCTCTTCAGCCTCCCTAGTAGTTGGGACTGCAGGTGTGCACCACCATATGCAGCTATTTTTTTTTTTTTTACTTTTTGTAGAAATAGGGCCTCCCTGTGTTGGCCCTGGCTGGTCTAGAACTCCTGGCCTGTTCCAGGAGCAGTCCTCCTGCCTTGGTGTCCCAAAGCACAATGCATGTGTTTTTCAGAGGGAATTCTCAGCTTTCATCAGATTTTTCAAGGAGTATGTGACTCAAAAAAGGACAAGAACCACAGAATCAATTTGACTTACTTCGTTATTGCATGTCCTTCCCAAATCTCTAACTCTTATAAGCAGCTATGATTTTATAAGGATTCCTATGTAAAAGCATCATTTTTAGTAGTAGTTTATTTAAAACAAAAATAATTTAATAGATTATGGAGAAAAGTCATAGTGAGTCTTTCAAAGAACAAATCTTCCTTAAGTATATTTTACCTTCTATCTTTTATACCTTTAGGAATTACTCTTTATAGTTTTCTAGTACCTTATGGGGTACTTTTTTTTTTTTATCATTGGTTTGTCCTCTGTGCACTTTATAGAAAAGTGAATAATTATTGTGGTTGAGTTTTTGCTGCAAGTCCAAAGAGTTATTCACAGACCTGGGATTAAGGTAAAGGAAACTGCTGTTCTGTGATGATGATAAGAATGGGTCCATAGATAGCTTGATTGTACAGACATGCTCCCTGATGAATTGGGAGTGAGTGAGGAACTGGGTACAGGTAGAAAAATTATCCCTGAACAGTGGATAGAAACGTTCTTCTACTGAGATGGAGGTGGAGCTTCTGTTTACTTGTCCAGGTGAGACTGCTGCGCCGGAATAGGCAGGCAGAGGACTGGAGACTGGTGATGAAGGTTGAGCATAGCTCTGGAGGAATGTGGTCCCATGAGCTTTGTGAGGAGGGGTATCTGGCCAGCATTAAGGTTCCAGCTGAGGTTTCGTGGATACTGCTTTTAGAAAGTTATTGATTTGTGAAGTTGTGATGCTCTTTAACAATAGATTGCAGATTGGCTATAAAAGCAGAAGATGTAGTTAAATTGATCAGGGCTGGTAGTTTATAGGGTGAGTGCAATAGAAGTATCAGAAGACTAAGGAAGTAGCTAGAGATGACACATGGATTCGATACTAGATAGGAAAGGAAGTAATGCTAGGATGAGGCTGGCTAATGTAGCCAACAGACTGGCAGGAGTCCGGAGCGCATGTGGTTGAACAGCTAGGGTAATGGATTGAGAGCTATCAAGCAATAGGAGTTTAGAGCCAGGGAGAGGGATATTGACAGTGGGAGGTTGATGAGACTCAACTGAAATGAACAGTTTTGTTTATTTTGATACTCAGTAACACTAGCTAAATGACCAGACCATAGGATGTTATTAAAGATTTTTGAGACGTGAAAAATTATTCATTCCACAAGCATATGAGGTCATTGCTTTTATTATGTAAAACAGAAAGGTAGTGCTTTCTGAAGATTAATCTGCCTCTGTTATGCAGGATGTATTGAAAGGGATATGTGAGAAAACGAAAGCTTTAATTAAAGGTAAACATCAGCCTAAACTCTTTTTGAAATTTTATAACTTCTGAAATGATATAATTACTGAGTTTCTGCTTTGTATTCAGAAGAAGAGTAGGATATAAGCTAGTGAACTCCTGGCTTAGGTTTTATAATTTTAAAAATTGTGTTTGCCCTATGGATTTTATGTCCTTTATCCTACTTGAAATCATAAATTAATTTTAATTTATTGATGGTCCATATTAACCTGCAAACTATGATATATATATGCGAGAAAATATGTCATTTTGATGTATAATTTTGAAATATGGTAGATTTTGAATGACTGTTGAAAGCCAGCATTAATTCCTGATAGCTTAATGGCTGATGTCATGAATGGCTTTATATAGATTTGTTTTAATTTTTTTTTAGAAAGAAACAGGAAATATATGTGAAAATTCTTGGTTAGTATAATTTATAATTCATTCAGATATGTATAGAATTTCATTTCTTTATTTTACTAGAATTTTAGATGCCACCTTTTTTTGATGTAGGGTTCAGTAAACCTATTGTGAAAAGTTGTGGAACAGTTTGGATGAGTTTCTTTTTAAGATCTATACAGTTCCACTACAAAGGTCTCCACTTTGTGCCCTGGAGAACTGGTTTTGTAGGAATTCCTGTTTCTGTAGGTTCTTGGCAATTACAGCAGGTGTCTTGGTGGTGCTCTAAAATAGGGTCCTAAGCAGTGGATATCTACTGAAATGGTTGATAAATATACTTTCTAAAAGAAAAAAAAAATAACCCCACACATTTATTACATGAGATAACACGTGTCACAGTGACTTTCCACAGTGTGTGGCACACAGACAGCACTTAGTAAATGGGATGTTTTGTTCTTAATTTGCTAAACTTTTGTTATAACTTTGTATTTATTTGGCTTATTTTCTTTCTAAAGAGGGGAACAATATTAATATTTAAATGACCTCTGTAACATTCTTAGTGATTAAAAATAAACTTTATGTCCTTGGTTCCATGCTTTTCAAAAAGTTTTTGAGTCTAAAAATAATACATTTAAATATTCAAAATACAGAAAAATGCAAAAATAAAAACTTCAGTTGTAGCTGGATGCGATGGCTCACGCCTGTAATCCCAGCACTTTGGGAGGCTGAGGTGGGCGGATCACCTGAGGTCAGGAGTTCGAGACCAACCCGACCAACATGGAGAGACCCCGTCCGTACTAAAACTACAAAATTAGCCAGGCATAGTGGGGCATGCCTGTAATCCCAGCTACTTGGGAGGCTAAGGCAGGAGAATCCCTTGAACCTGGAAGGTGGAGGTTTTGGTGAGCCGAGATGGTGCCATTGAACTCCAGCCTGGACAGCAAGAGCAAAACTCTGTCTCAAAATAAATAAAACACAAAAACTTCAGTTGTATTCCCATCAACTAGAGCAAGAAGTGTTAACCTTTTGGTGTATTTATTTTCAGTCTCTTTGGAATGTGTGTTTTACATAGTTGAAGTCATATTTACAATTTGTTTTAGATTCTTCTCTCATTATAGACACATAATGTATATTTTTTGTGGCTTTTTAACGTTTGTAACAAATGACAATAATTTCCCTATTATTGAACATTTGTTTTCGGTTTTTTCCTCACTGCCACAGTGTTTTGTTTTTTGAGGCAGTCTCACTCAGTCACCCAGGCTGGAGCACAGTGGCCCAATCTGTGCTCACTGCAACCTCTACCTCCCAGGTTCAAGCCACTCCCCTGCCTCAGCCTACCGAATAGCTGAGATTACAGGCATGTGCCACCACGCCCAGCTAATTGTTGTGTTTTTAATAGAGAGGCTTCAGCCTACCGAGTAGCTGGGATCACAGGCATGTGCCACCACACCCGGCTAATTTTTAATAGCGTCGGGGTTATCCCATGTTGGCTGGGCTGGTCTTGAATTCCTGACCTCAGGTGATCTGCCCACTTCAGCCTTCCAGAGTGTTGGGATTACAGGTGTGAGCCACCATGCCCGGCCACAGATTATACTTCTTAATTCTCTTGTCTTTACCCCTTCCCCGGCCACCACTCTCTAGCACCTACTCACAGCCACAGTGAAAGATAAAGGAGGTGAATTTTGCCTTTAGGAATCCATGGAAACTTGGCCTTCAAACTTCAGGCAAGCACCAGACTGGAAACATTGGAAGTCTTGTTCTAACATGTTTTACTTTAAAAATTGAATTAGGTTTTTAAGTTTTTAGAGCCATCTTGCCCTCCCTTTTCTAGCTTTTGATGGGACATTGCTAAATTAGTAGATTTTTTTGAAGATGACTAAGATGGACATCTTTCATTTCAGTAAGGAAAAGAACATGGACTAAGGGGATTATGCAGGTGAAAATGCTTTTGTGATTAAAAATGACCTTCAGAAATTCATGGAATACATGTAAATAGTACAACCAAACCCTGTTTTTCTGTTATGACTTCGTTGTTCTCACCTCTCCTCAGCACCCCCGCACCACAGTGTCACTCCCTTTACAGCCTTTCCTGGTGTTGCCTCCTTATTCCAGTTCTCTTTCTAGACTCTGCTATCCTCTGGGTTTGTTTCTGAACTGAACTTTGCATTGAAGTACCACCTTTTTGTAACTGTTATTCGAAGTTTTGTCCTATTACCGCTTTCACGTGGAATTTGAGGTTACTCTACTGTTGTTCAGATTTTACCTTTAAAATTTCAGGAGCATCCTATTAGTAAAACAATGAATTTTAATCATTTCTGTAAAGATGGTCATAATTCTTACCGGAACCAATTTTATTCCATTTAGTTCCTAGATTTTCATTTTGCCTTTTTAATGGGCATAGAATTATCTTTCATGTTTTTCTATAGTGGAGAAACCTTGTCAAGACTGTGAGAAGGTGAACTGTTAGAGTAAAATTATAGTTGAAGAAACAACAGTGGAAAGGCTAGGTTAAAATGAATTTGAACCTGGCTGAATTCCATTTATCTCATATCCACTTTAGAAAAGAACTAAAACAGGGTGTGTATGGTGGCTCATACCTATAATTTCTTTGCATTTTTTACTAATTCATGCTTCTTTTTTGGAATTTGCTGACTTGTTCCTGTATTAATCTTTCACTGACAAAAATATCCTCTGTTCTCAAGTTTCCCCCTTCTGTTTCCTACCACAT
Source organism: Cheracebus regulus (assembly GCA_963574635.1). Classification (NCBI taxonomy): domain Eukaryota; kingdom Metazoa; phylum Chordata; class Mammalia; order Primates; family Pitheciidae; genus Cheracebus; species Cheracebus regulus. The sequence continues at coordinate 77,674 of CAUYQU010069591.1, forward strand.
AACACTTGTGGGGTTTTTTTTTGTTGTTAAGTACATTTTAAACATCACCTTTAGATGCAGGGACCTGACTGACCCTGTTTCCTGTCAGTTAGCATGATGAGCAGCTGTGGATTTCATTTTGTTTCTTGTGCAGAGGGCACGTAGCTCTAGAAGTGGGTACTACCAGTTGGATTGGCTGTTTTAATACCTCATATCAATACCTTCATGAGTATTTTGTGTCTCCCTGGTCTCGTGAATATTTGGTGGTTCTGAGTGCTTTCATTCCTTCCTGTGTTTAGCACACAGATGCTCTGTTTACTTTCTCTGTGTCTAACTTCTCAAGCTGTTTGCTCTGTACTCATTTTCACCTCTCTTATTTGTATCTTTGATTTTCTGTAATGGAGTTGGATATTCTTAAATATTCATGCATTATACCTCTCCACAACAAAAATAACTAATTCCTCTGATTCTCAAAGAAATTGTCATTTATCACATTCTTCTTTGTAGCAAAGGTTTTTTGGGTGAAGAGAGATGTCAGGGCAGGGTTTATAGACATAGAGTATAATTCATTACGTGTTAGAGTATCAGCTCTTTTATTTTTATTAGCCACTTTTAGAATATATAGTCCTAAGGGCATTCTGTGTCTCATCTGTGTCTCTCTTGCCCCACTGTATTTAGTATATGTATCTTGTTCGTTGTAGACACTCAAAATGGATTACACTGACCGCTGTTAAGTTTAGTTAAAGCACTCAACCTCCGAGGTCAGAGTTCAGTCTCCATGTGGAGACTTACCTGCTTTGTTTCATATCCTCATAGTAAACCTTGAATGCTGGCCAAATGGCTTTGGGTTACAAAGAGCACTGGGTAAGACAAAGAATTAGCAGTTGTATTGCATAAGCAGTTTAAAAACAGTATTCTTCTGAATGTGGGGCAGGAGCATTGTGTTCCCATTCAAAGGGCAACATTATATCATTATTTTTCAAGAAAGGAAAAAGTAGACAGTGAGGATGGCAGAAGAAAATATATGTGAGTTTGCCTATAACTGTATATGTTTTTTTCTTTTTAAGAGACAAGGTCTTATTCTGTTTCCCAGGCTAGAGTGATGCCATCATAGCGCACTGCTGCCTTGAACTCCTGGGCTCAGGCAATGCTCCTGCTTCAGCTTCCTGAGTGGCTAGGACCACAGGCACATGCCACCAAGCTCAGCTAATTTTTTAAATTGCCTGTAGAGATGGGATCTCACTTTAAGGCCCAGACTGGTCTCAAACCCCTGGCCTCAAGCGATCCTCCCAAAGTGCTGAGATGACAGGCATGAGCCACCATGCCCAGCCACGTACATTGGCTTTCTTATATAGGTATAGGAATTTAGTCGTGTGTCTATGTTAGGATAATCCTAAATTGCTAAGAAATAGTATGAGATTTCAAATTAACTTACATAAGTCAACATCTTAAGAATTTATTATCTTTAAATGAAATAAACCAGTGTTTTAAAAACCGCATTCAGGCCCAACGAGGTGGCTCATGCCTTAATCCCAACACTTGGGAGGCCGAGACAGGCGGATCATGAGGTTAAGAGATAGAGACCATCCTGGTCAACATGGTGAAAAGCCATCTCTACTAAAAATACAAAAATTAGCTGGATGTAGTGGTGCGCACCTGTTATCCCAGCTACTCAAGAGGCTGAGGTAGGAGATCGCTTGAACCCAGGAGGTGGAGGTTGCAGTGAACCAAGATTGTGCCAGAGCACTCCAGCCTAGCAACAGAGCAAGACTCCATCTCAAAAAAAAAACAAAAAACAAAAAACAAAAAAAACAACTGCCTTTAGATGTCCACATAAAGAAGTGAGAAGAAGATTGGCAGCGATGTGAAGAGTAAAGAAGGCATACAAATGAAAATTGGTGTTGAGATAGACTGAAGAAGCCTGGTCTTTCCATTATTATGAAAATAATTCCAGCGTCAGTGTCAATCTTACTGATATTTTGTACTCAAGTAGAAGATTAAGGTATAGGATTATCTTAGCTAGATTGTGGTTTATTTGCATGATGAGATTGATTGAAGACAGTGTGTGAAACCCAGTAGCATGGAGGCTGAACATGTAGTGGGACTCATTTCAGTGGACCCTCCCCAGCAGCCCTGCAGGCTTCCACAGTTGCGAAGTCAGTTCCTGTTCCACTTTCCCACGCTGGCTATTTTAAACCTTCTCTGTGTTTCCCAACTCCTTGCTCCCAAATACCACTCCCTCCCCCCTCCAACATGTGGATCTCCTATGAGTCTGTTTCTGCTGTGTTTTTCCCCCAGTTTTCTTTTTTATATAAAAATTTAATCTCTTGTATGCCTGGTTGTTTTGGATTATATACTGGACATCATAGATGAAAACTTGTGGAAATAATTTGAGCCTTTGTTGGATTTTTCTTGCAGAGAGGATTGACTTTAGTTTCTGGCAGGCAACCAGGTTAGAGCAGATCACCTTAATTCAGCCAGAGATGAGGTGATTGATTCTGCTGGGCCTTAGTTCCTGTGAGCACTGATCTATTTCAGGCTTGCCTTTTCTTCTGGGGAGTATCACTTTTAGGTCCCACCAGAAGGCCTGTGGTCCCTCTTCTTGGAAGACCTTGAACTCTGTTTTTTCCCCCAGCTCTGTGAGCCTACTCAACACTCAGTTTTTTCGGCTTCTAAACTGAAGCTTTCTGCCAGCTTTTCTAAGGAGGGTTTTGTCTGAAATGAGCCAGTCTGCCCTTGCCAGAAGTAGGACTCTTACATCCTTTCTTAATGTTTGTTTTCGCATATGTTTAAAATGATGGGGCCGGGCGGCAGCTCACACCTATAATCCCACTACTCTGGGAGGCCAAGGTAGGCAGATCACTTGAAGTCAGGAATTCAAGAGCAGCCTGGTCAACATGGCAAAACCCTGCCTAGTAGAGGCAGGGTTTAAAATACAAAAATTAGCTGGGCGTGGGGGTGCACGCCTGTAATCCCAGCTACTCGGGTGGCTGAGGCAGGAGAATCGCTTGAACTGGGAGGTGGAGGTTACAGTGAGCCGAGATCATGTCACTGTACTCCAGCCTGGGTAACGGAGTGAGCTCTGTCTCAAAAAAAAAAAAAAAAAGAATATATACATATATATGTGTACAGCATATGTACATATGATTTGCAAACAGATATACTACCTACAGTGAGTATGTGCGTGATCAGTTTCTTTGCCTAGGCTGGGCACAGTGGCTCATGCCTGTAATCCTAACACTTTGGGAGGCCGAGACAGGAGGATTACTTGAAGCCAGGAGTTTGAGACCAGGCAACATAGTGAGACTCTTGTCTCTACAAAAAATTTAAAAATTAGCTGGTTGTGATGGCACACACCTGTAGTCCCAGTATTTGGGAGGCTAAGGTAGGAGGATTGCTTGAGCTCAGGAGTTCAGGGCTGTAGTGAGCTATGACCTTGCCACTGCACTCCAGCCTGGGGGACAAAGTAGACCGTGTCTTGCTGGGGGGAGGGGGATAATATATATATTATTTATACATCTATGTATCTCCCTATGTAATATATATTATCAATAGTGTGATTATGTTATTGATAGTGTGCTTATAATAAGCAAAGATATCTATATCAAAGATACATATATATCTTTTATATGTATGTTTGCTTATATATTAGGTATATATATTTTATAATTTTCTCTGATACATAGCTTTGATATATGTTTCTATAGATAAAATACATATACAGGTTATACCTTATATGTACCTCATCTATATCAACTGTATCTGAGATATATAAATAAGGTATATAGATAATATATAAAAGATATCTACATCAAAGGTATATCAAATATATAACATCTTTTATATGTATCTATATATGATATATATGCAAGCTATATCTTATGTAGCTCATATATCTTAGCTATGTCTGAGATATATAAATAATCTATAAATATGTAAATAAATATCTTATCATAAGTACACCACCAAAGTTGGGAGACTCTTGCAAGTTAGTCCCTCTTCTTTAATGTGGTGCTGGTTCAGTAGGTACCTGTGGCCTGCCTGGTAAAAATTTTTCTAAATGTACAAAGATGAATGTATGTCAGATATCTTATGATAATTTCTAATGGGGCAGTTATATAGCCCAACGTATAAACCTGAAGAAATGAACTCATAACATTTAATGAATGCTACAAATAGAGTCTTATTGGTGCATTTTATTTATTTGCTGTGTAACCTATTTTTCTAAATTTTACATATTTAAAAAACATCTCAAGATATTGGAAATTGTTCATTTTGTTGTCTCCTTAAAGTAGTAATTTGGTATTTCCTACATATACACCTGAAAATAGCTGGTTTAAAAAGTAATATAAAAATGATTTTAGTGGTTAGGGATACAGGCTTTGGAATCAGATTCTAAATTGAATCCTGACTTTGCCACATAATAGCAGTGTGACCTAGGCCTATGTGTTTAATCTTTCTATTTCTGTAAAAAACTGAAATAATCGTAGAACTACTTTATAGGACTTATGAGGATTAAATTATATATATGTAACAAACTTAAAGCACTGATACTTAGTAAATCTTCAATAACTGTTAGAGAGATGGAGTCTTGCTGTGTTGCCCAGGCTGGTCCCAAACTCCCAGGCTGAAGCAAGATTCTCACCTCAGCCTCCTGAGTAGCTGACACTACAGGCACACCACTGTGCCTGGCTAATATCAGCGTTTTATTCAGATAATGCAAGCTATTTTGTCAGGCATCTTAAAGGAAAGTTCTAATAAAATATTTGCTTTTGCCATTATATTTTCAAGAATTGACATTTTAAAACAATGGATAGTTTTATGTGTCTATTTAATGAGTAAAGTGTAAAACAGTTTCCATGAGGATATATAGTAGATACAGGCAGTAAACATGATTTTTATTTTAAAAGAGGTGGCTATAGTCTGAACCAAAGTATTTTCAAGTCTTAGATTCTCTTGGTTGTGGCTTAAAAGTATGATTGCAGTACATTTTTACAACAAAGAGGTATTTAAAACCAAATAAGCACAATTTACATGTGTTTACTTCTCTTGTTTCTTTAAGTAAAGCTTGCATATATCTGTGTATAAAACAGGCAAAGAGAAGAGAGATGACTCTATACTGCTTGGGTGTACCCACAATGAGGCTTTTGACCTGTCATTTCCATTTATGCAATGGATTTTGAACTCAAAAGCCCTACGAATATATAAGCTATCTGGAACTAAGCCCCATTATGAAAGACAGGATTGAGGAATATGAAACAGATTATGCTTCCTTTCATTCACTTTATCTGCCCCAAGATTTTTTTGGGGAGTATGAGTCACATAGTTTCAGTCAATTTCTTCATATTTTTAATGGGGCTTTCTCTTCATAACTAAAAGTCTGTATTTGATTTTTTTTCCCTTAGAATCATTAACTTCACATTTATTTTTGTTGTTCTTTTTATATCTTACAACTTTGTCACATTTTTCTCCTTCTTGCCTACCTTATAACATAAATTTTGTCTTCGGTGGCCTTTCTTTTTCCTAAATGAAGAACCAAATCATTATGAAATTATATTTTTTATTCTTATTAAATAAATATTGAAACAATGTGATTTGCTTTTTACTGTACTATTATGTAGAAATTTAAGTATTTAGAATGATTACTGAAAGCCTGTTTCACTAGTTTTAATTTCAGTACTGTTTAACTTTTATGAAGTGCCAGGGATATTTTGAATATGAGGAAGTACAAAAAAAGGAACAGCATGATCCAGTGATTTACATTCTGAATATAGGAAATAAGGAAGTAAAAATTAATTTTAAATAGTATCTATTTCCTTTCAGTATTTGCATTTGTTTAACTATAGTAATATCTATAGCCAGGAAATGCCTATAGCATAACTTGTATTAGCAAGAAAGAATCCAGCATGGAGTGATTCACCATGAGCCATATCTGGCTACTGTGGCAGTATCAAGGCAATGTCGTAGGCAGCAGCATTGTCCGGTAGAAATATGTGACACATATGTATAATTTTGTTGTCTAGTAACCACATTAAAGAAAGCTTTTTAAAGGGAGAAATTAATTTTAGTAATGGTTTATTCAGTGTATCTAAAATACTATTTCAACATGTAATCAATATGTAGAATTATTAATACATTTTTATTCATTTTATTCTAAATCATTAAAATATGGTATGTATTTTATAAATATAGCACATCTTAATTTGGACACAATTTTCATTGGAAATGCTTGAACTACATTTCAATTTCATAAAATGTACAGGTAAAAAACATTCAAATACCCAAGTTATTCCAAACATACTTAAGTTTTTCAATAACTGAATTGATGTCCATTTAAAATTTAAATTCATTAAAATTTTTAAAGATGTAAAGTTCAGTCTCTCAGCGTGTGTTCGTATTTCAGGTAGTCAGTAGCCACGTGTGCTTAGTGGCTGCCATTTTGAATAGCATAGGTACAGAATTGAGCTGACAGTTGAAGATGTCAGCTAAGCAACCCTGAATCAGGGGTTGTAGTTTAGCTACATTTTAAGGTGAGATGAATGATATAGATTAGCAAGCATTATTATTATTTTCAGACACAGTCTTGCTCTGTTGCCAAGGTTAGAGTGCAGTGGTGAGATCATAGCTTGCTATAACCCAGGGTCAAGCGATCTTTTTGCTTCAGCCGAGTAGCAGGGACTTTAAGCATGCACCGTCTCACTTGACTAATTTTTATTTTTAGTGGAGAAGCAGGGGTCTCACTGTGTTGCCCAGGCTGGTCTTGAACAACCGAGCTCAAACAGTCCACCCGCCTTGGCCTCTCAAAGTGCTGGAGTTACAGATGAGCCATCATGTCTGGCCTAGCAAACATTATTATACTGAAATTATGAGGACGACATTTTAAGTAAAGTTTGTATGTAAATTTCAAATGTTCTGCATCATTTTCAGAAAACAGTTTGGAGATAGTTGTTACCTTCTGTGGTCCTCACTTGGGGGTCCTCAGGCTGAGATACTATTAATTCCTAGAAACTGCTTTATGGCAGGCTGCTATGGTCAACACTTGCCAATGGGATATGAAATCAACTTAGTGGATCTTGACCAGCATTTTTAAAATATATGAAATAGAATTGAATGGAATAAGCATATCAGAGTGTTTCACATGTGTTAAGTTTTAGTTGCATAGATGTATATATTTTGTGTGTTCAGAATCTCAGTGAAAAATGAATTTTTTATTGTGTGTCACAAAGTTTTTGAGTCATCCCTCTGAGGCATACTTTTGATTGCTAGTGTGCTGAATATTGCCTAAGGTACATTCGTTTAAACAAAGAGTGTTAATCGGAGAAGAAAACTATAGATTTAGCAATGAGATGTAAGTGAGTGAGTAAAGTAGTAAAAATTAAAGTGGTATATAATGTCCATAATACACAGAATAACATGGTTGTGGTCACTTTCTTCTTCAGTTCTGAATCGGCTGGGAATAAACAAATTTGAACTTGGTGTTAATAAACTACCTTATTGGTTTGGTGACTGTATTCCTCTAAATGTTTGACTATAAATCTAATTTAAATTTGGGCTTGAATCTTCATTCTTCAGAAGGATCTTGACTTCAAAAGTAAAAGTATAGTATTTATCTGATCTGTATGAAATACAGAAAAATGGCACCCATAGTCTTCTTAAAGCATTTCAATTAAATATATTTCATTATGTATTCCCATAAATTCTTATTTCTGTCAGCAGGCTGGAGTGCAGTGGCTTGATCTCAGCTCACTGCAACCTCCCCTTCCCAGTTCAAGTGATTCTCCTGCCTCATCCTCCCAAGTAGATGGGACTACAGTCATGTGCCACCATGCCCAGCTAATTTTTTTTTTTTGGAGAGATGGGGTTTCACCATGTTGGCCAGGATGGTCTCGATCTCTTGACCTCTTGATCTCTTGACCCACCTCGGCCTCCCAAAGTGCTGGGATTACAGGCATAAGCCGCTGCACCCAGCCTCCCATAAATTATTTTTTTAAATGTTAATAACACCTGATATTTAATCTCATCAGATAAGATGCATGAAAAATTAAGTCAAATTCTATCCAGGATTGAGATATGCTTTTGGTAAAATAGAACTTTTTTTTTCTTAGCCTGTTACTTTAGATTATTCTTTAATTTAAGGTTTCTTCCTCAAAGTTTTGGGGTTCTCATGTTTTATATAAGCCTCACTTTAATATATTTGCTTGAAATTCTTAAGCTGTAGAGAGTCAATGCATCAAATGATTTTTATACAGTATATATATTTGGAATGCTTTTTTGTCACAAGAGTCTGGAATCTTGGGCAGCACTCACTGTTGTGCTTTTAAAAGATGAAATATGCCCCAATAAGTGCTATAGCAATGATCATAGCATGTCACTGTTTATTTTGTGAGGATTTGTATAGACATAGGGATTACTACAAAATAGCTTTACTGTTTAGATACAGCAAATAAGTTTGAATGCAGTCTCAACTATGCTAACAACCCACAGGTCCCACGCACTATTAGCACATATTTTTAAATACTGTGTATTAACTGGGCTTGTTTCTCCTTGCGTTTTTTCTCTTACCCAAGTGCTTTTTAGTGAGATACTAGGTATACCAGAAGATCAGCCTGTTGAAATGGTATTCCTGTAGCATTAAGGGAGAAGAAAGAGGAAGAAGAAGCGACAGAAATAAACATTTAATTTATAACTGTTTCCAAAAGCAGTAAGACTATGCTGATTAGAAATCCCATTAGGAGGTTTATTCTATTGCTTAAATTAAGGTATCTGTATTGAAATGTCTTAGGAATGCAGACAGAAGCCAAATGTTGTGCATAGGTCCCTTTGCCTCTCAGAGTAGGGGCAGGGGTGCAGATAGGAGTCCATGTATCTGACTTTCTCCCTTTCAGAGAGAAACAGTAGAATTGTTTCCTTACTCTTTCCTGAATCTAGTGAGTACAAGACCCAGGGCTAAACATTGTGAAGAATGAAAATTATCTATGCCTGGTTATCAGTATTCAAGTGGCTTAAATCTAGTATGACATATATGCAGAAATACACAGTGCAGAGCAATATTTGGGAAGGACTATGAATGACAGCAGTGCTGTTGTACATTATGTGTGGGTCTTTGCGATGGAGAATTCTGGGAAGGCCAACTAGGGTAAGTGGCTTTTGAGCCAGATTTGATGCATTTATAGGGATCCTTCCCTCCCTCCCTCCCTTCCCTTTCTTTTTTCTTTATCTTTTTTGTTTTTGGGAAACAAAGTCTTTCTCTGTCACCCAGGCTGGCATGCAATGGTACAATCTCAGCTCACTGCAACCTCCACCCCACAGGTTCAAGTGATTCTCCTGACTCAGCCTCCTTAGAAGCTGGGACTACAGGCATGTGCTACCATGCCTGGCTAATTTTTGTGTTTTGAGTAGAAATGGAGTTTCACCATGTTGACCAGGCTGGTCTCAAACTCCTGACCCTCAAGCCATCACCTGCCCTCCCTCCATCCCAAAGTGTTGGGATTATAGGCGTGAGCCACTGTGCCTAGCCAGGTATCTTATTTCTTAAATTATAGCATATTCACACCTTGGAAAGAGCATGAAAGTCACTGTTAGAAAATTGTTTATAAAATTAGCTTATGAGTTAAATTATGTCATCACAAGAGGCAAAGTGTCTTAAGGCCCAAAGAAAGGGATAGTACTTGACTGGTAATAGCTCCTTTACTTAAATAGTGTATCTTCCCTGCACCCACCTGCTTAAGAAAGTTTCCAACAGAAGTTGAGCTATTTAGGAAATGATGGAACGTGTGGATCCAGTACTTTCCAGGGAAAGAGAAAGCATTTCCGGGAACTTGAACTTACTGGTCATTAGAGATGTGTCCTCTGCTGTAGGGCACATCCCTAATTGGGGCATACCATAGCTGGTGTGAAATATTCTTCAAGTGATTCTCCGCCTACTATCCATGGAGTGGAATGATTAAGAGTATGGCATCAGGATTATAACTGGTCTAAATTCCATTTCTAAACGTACTAGCTGAGGGACTTGACGAGATAGGAGTCTTGGCTTCTTATCAGTAAAATAGGACTAAAATTACCTATCTGCTGGGGTAATCGCAAGAATTGGAGTGTTATCTAAATAGTTTAAGTCCGAGCTTGGCACCTGACACTCAACAAAGCTGTAAATATTAGCTGTAACTTTATAATTACCAAAGAATCTTTCAATTTTTGTTTTTCGTTTTTCTTAAAGTGACAGGGTCTTGCTCTGTTACCCAGGCTGGTCTTGAACTCTTGGCCTCAGGCAGTCCTCCAGCCTCAATCTCCCAAAGTGCTGGAATAATAGGCATGAGCCACCAAGCCCAGCCACACCACGAAGTCTTAATGACTAATTTCTAAGTTTCTTAGTCATCTGAAGCAGAGTACTGAGAATGGACACTTAAACATTCCACAAACTGAATGAGATATTCCTATCATAAATTAATACTTCAGCTTTCTCAAATGCTGCTGGTTAGTGTTAGTCTGTCATTAAGAACCTGATCATTTCTGGGATGTCTGGAAAAGCTGGTACTGAACCTGCAGTAAGCCTAAGGACTCAGTTGAATAAACCTATCAGTGCTTCATATCAACCTGTGAGATTGGGGAAGTAATAACTTTTATTGAGCATTTACTATGGGCCAAATACTCCACAAAGTACTTTGTCAGCAGTGTCTGAGCTTCAAAAATGACTCCTTGAGGTAGGTATTACAATTCTTCAGTTTTGCAGATTAGAAAATTGAGGCTTGTGGATGCTAAGTAACTTCACTGAAGTTGCAAAAACAGCTTGTTAAATGGCAGGGCCAAACTTGAGCCCAGGTCTGCCTGCATTCTTACCCATGATGTTGTACCATGGGGTCCAGTGTAGGAGGACCTTGTTCCAGAGCCAGTTCTACCTCTCTGCAGGAATATAATTCTAAGTTATTTGGCCTCTTGGAGTTTTAGATTTTTCACCTAAAACCCCATCAGTACCCATGATGTAGGTTGCTTTGAGTACTAGAGATAAGGCATAAGGTATGAGGTTCCTGGCACAGTTTCTGTTTTGTATTGGTTTTTTTGAGACAGGGTCTGGCTGTGTCGTCCAGGCTGGAGTGCCGTGGTGTGATCATAGCTCACTGCACCGTCTACCTGCTGAGCTCAATTGATCCTGCCACCTCAGCCTCCTGAGTAGCTGGGACTGCAGGTGTGCATTACCACATCTGGGCTAATTTTTAAAATTTTATATAGAGAGACACAGGGTCTCACTGTGTTGCTCAGGCTGGTCTCAAACTTTGGGGCTCAAATTATCCTCCAAACTTGGCCTCCCAAAGTGTTGGAATGATAGGTGTGAGCCACTGTACCTGGTCCCTGGCATAGTTTCTGTGGCATGAAAGAGCCTCAGCAAGAGGTGATTGTTACTGTTTTGGGCTCTCTAAATAATGCTTTCTAGTTCCACCATATCCCTTGGCATGAGACCTCCATGTCTCTTGAAGATAAAAGTAAAACTTTATTCTTTCAATTGCAAATACATGTAGAATACCTCTTAATTACATAAACTGGAAAATAGCTGAGGATGTTACCAGTTTTACAGACTAGTAGAGATATGTAGTGTAGGTTTTAAGGAAAATAATACCAGCCAGGTTTAGATACTTTAATATTTGCCAAACAATACTTTTATCTTTAAATAAAATATTCCAGTGGCAAAATATTTTGAAAATATATGATGGTATAGGGTTAATATTTTATTTTGTACTTTTCATGTTTTTAAAGACTGTACTTTATATACATGTTTCTAAAGATTAAGTGTTTCTACTTATTAAGTTGAAGAGTCTTTAGAAGTCCTCTTGCTGAGGTTTTAGAAGTCCTCTCGCTGAGGTTTTTTTTCCCCCAGAATTACTGGAATATTTATTTTATACCTATCATTTTTCTTAAAATATAATACACTTTTAGATAATAAGAGGAGTTAAAAGAAGACTGATAAAGGGTTTGCAGTCTGTTTTATAAATTTTAAAAATAGCAGTATCCTTTAAGCAGATTTAGATTTTTTTTCCCGATTCTACACTAAGAGTAGCCTAGAGTTAACCATGGCCCTTTCTTTTTTCTTTTCTTTTCTTTGTTTTTAAAATTTTGTAAGTGTTCAAAAGGATTTTTACAATAATTCTAAGATACCTTCCAGGGCTTATTCTTAAGAAATAAAAGATATAACAGTAGTATAAATATATGCCACCCAAACTTTCCTTCACATACTTCTTTCTAGTTTATTTTTTTAAAATCTTGACAGGGCGTGGTGGCTCATGCCTGTAATTCCAGCACTTTGGGAGGCCAAGGTGGGTGGATCACAGGGTCAGTGGTTCAAGACCAGCCTGGCCAAGATGGTGAAACCCCATGTCTACTAAAAACTACAAAAATCAGCCAGGCACAGTGGCAGGTGCCTGTAATCCCAGCTACTTGGGAGGCTGAGGCAGGAGAATCACTTGAACCTGGGTGGCAGAGATTGCAGTGAGCTGAGATTGTGCCACTGCACTCCAGCCTGGGCAATAGAATGAGAATCCATCTCAAAAAAAAAAAAAAAAGAGAAAAGAAAATCTTTAAACATTTTCATTTCCAAATATTGCTGCTGTTTAGCCAGAGAAGAACTTATACAACTAGCTTTCAGTTGTCTGGTAAGTATCCGGGGATTAACATAAGTGACTAATTTCAGCACATAACCTATTGAGTCATTTCATTAAGGCAGTGGTCCCAACCTGATGCACATTGGACTCACCTATAGAACTTAAAAAGTATCAGTGCCTAGGTTCCATCCTGAGAGATTCTGATTTAGTGGTCTATAATAGAATTTGGGCAGCCTCCTCAGGTAATGATCGAGGAGCCAGGGTTGACAACTGTAGTGTTCAAATGAGGACTAGCTGAGTTTGGGGTTGGGTTGCACATGGTGAAAGGGAATGAACTTAAACCATTTCCTTCTCTTCCCTATTTAAAGTGAAACGACCTAAGAGAAGGGGAAAATCAAAGATCACAGAATCTGCAAAGGTTAGAAAGTGAAGTAGCTTTTTTCTTTTTGTCATTGTAGACATGGAAGGTATTTAATGTAACTTTAAATGGTTCAGCAAAGGATGCGCTAATGGATGACAGCGATACTCCTACATATAATCTGCAAATAGAACCACAAGATGGATGTCATCCTGGTGACAGCATGGAAAGGAGTATGACATGCCTGCCTGCATCAGATGAAAATGAAAATCAGCTTGATGGGGATGGGCATGAGCATCTGACCAGCAGTGACAGTGCAATGGGCAAACCCAAAGCATCTGAGCAGGACAGTCTCAACAACAATGAAAGCTGTGCATTGAGCTGTGAGGTGGCTGCAGGTGAGGACTCGGAAAACACTCTTTGTGAAGGATCTGGAGATGAACAGGCCTTCTTGGGAAAGGACAAAAAAATACCTGGAAAAAGAAGTGCAAGAAGCAAAAAAGGGACTGCTAAGAAGATACCACCAGGTATTTTTTTAAATAGTATTTATCCTATTCTTTAATTAATTAAAAAATAAACCTCCTTCCCATCCCATACTGTGTTTACTGTCCTACATCTTGCTGCTTTTCTTAAGATATTCTGGAGCTAAGTCCACAATGGCACAAGTAGATCCAGCTATGTGGTCTTCCATGCGTGTGATACGTCTCCACAGTGTTCCACTGTATGGGTGTAATGTAATTTATTTAATTACTTCCTTATGGCCCTTCCCAGTCTTTAACTATCATAAACAGTGCTGAGGCCGGACGAAGTAGCTCATGCCTGTAATCCTAGCACTTTGGGAGGCAGAGATGGGCGGATCATCTTAGGTCAGGAGGTTTAAGACCAGCCTGGCCAACATGGTGAAACCCTGTCTCTAAAAATACAAAAAATCAGCTGGGTGCAGTGGCGTGCACCTGTAATCCCAGCTACTCTGGAGGCTGAGGCAGGAAAATCACTTGAACCCGGGAGGTGGAGGTTGTGGTGAGCTGAGATCATGTCACTGCACTCCAGCCTGTTTATCTCAAAAACAAACAAACAGAAAACAGTGCTGAAATTGACATCCTTTGTACATGTTTTCACATTAAGTACTTTAAATATATGCAGTCTCCTTCCTCTATAAATTAGACCATTTTCTACCAATGACAAAAGGAAATAAAAATTTCCTTCTGTCATTCCTGTGGCTTTGATCTCTAACCTGTGAGTTTAGATGCTAGTATGACCTCTTTATAGACCTTTCCATCTCATTCAGCAGGTAAATAAAATATATGAACATGTATTAATATACAATTTAATATGTAGTATTAAATAAGACATCTGGTTCTAATTATCTGTATCACTTTGGTTACAAAGTAATTCAGAGTATTTCTCATTTGGTATGCAGTTTGGCAGTTAAAGTTTAGAGCTATGGAATTTTTGCCCTGAATCACAGGGCCCACTTGGGAAGAGGCAGCCTCTGGTTATTTTTAATTAGAAGCACATGGGACTAGAAAGTTTTGGTATGCCCTAGACCAGATTCCTTGGTGTGATACAAGCCAACAGATTTTATATCAACTCTGGTGAACTAAGTGGAATGTGTCTTCATCTTCTTTTCTCTTCTACTTCTTTGGTTAATTAGAAATATATCTGTTTATATCTTTTTTATTTCTATTTTTAAAATTTGAAGTAAAATACAAAACTTCAATTTCTACAAATTAATCCTTATTTATTCAATAAGATAATTTGAAAACTTTTTAATATAATTCATAATCTGGCTTCCTGGTTAATGTAACTCATAATTTGGCTTTTCATGGCCCTGTATCTTTTTCTTAGTAGACTTAAAATAATTTTTTTTTTTTTTTTTTTTTTTAGAATAAAAAGAATGAAAGAGAGAAAGGAAGAGGAAGAGATTTTAGAAAAAGAGAGAAAAGGAGAAAGAAAGAAACAGCAAAAGAAAGAAAAAATGAAAGAGAAAGAGGAAGAGA